>JAHUYU010002079.1:0-20969 GCA_030439765.1 Tripidium arundinaceum | reverse complement strand
CAGTGTTTCTCTCTCACACCATTTCAGCACAAGCCAAATTTTAGCGAAACGAACAGGGGTTTTAGGTGGGTTCTCATATCCACCCGATTCGATATGTGTTGGGACTTGGGGTAGATTGGGATAAAAATCAATTAATCATCTGTTTTAATCCATCCAACTGACACATGGATTAAACGGATACGAGTTTACACGTGGCTCTTATGAATAAACTCGCTTACATCCCTTGTAACATGCATACTCCCTCCCTGCCCAAATAAATCAATTCCTAGAATCCGTGCCTCGACTAACTTTATATAAGATAGTAACACCATATTATATGACATAAAATGAGCACCTTGTGAAAAAATATATTCTATGATAAATATAATAATACTAATCTGATACCATAAATCTTAATGATTTTTTTAGAAATTCGGTCAAAGTTTAAAAGTTTGATTTAAAACAACTCTAGAAATCTATTTATTTAGGAACAGAGGCGGTATATATAAACGATAAGGATGACACATCGGCACATAAACATTTCGATCTCAAATCCGAGAAACTATCGATGGGCAGCTGCTTTCATAATTACTGCAATTAGGCACATCAATGTATTTCCGGATCCGTTGCATGCTTGTTCGATTATCAATTTCCCATATCATGCCTAACAATTAATACAAGATGCTCCGATTAACAAAACGAATCGGCAGCGTAAAAGAGAGGAAGAGGCAGGTGATGCGCGTATAATGGTTGTCCTATCAATGGTCGATCCGGCTGCACGTCCGCATGCAATGCGTATGCATGCGAGCAAGGAGAACGGTGGGATCACCGGTCGGCGGCGGTGGCGGCGTGGCGCGGGCGCAGGATGCGGCAGCGCTCGGAGACCTTCAGCTGGAGATAGTAGGGGTGGAGCGGGTGGTCCGGCGCGAGGAACCCCCAGCGGCGGGCGTTGCGCGTGAGGCCGAGCAGCCGCAGCAGCAGCTTCTCCGTGAGGTCCCCGCCGTCCCGGTCCCGCGCCACGCAGCGCGCCACCCGCTCGATCCGCCGCTTCTCCTCTGCCGACAGCGACGGCGCCGCGCGGTGGTGGTGGTCCATCATCATCATCGCCGCCGTCGATGTCTCCATCGGGCGCCGCGCCGCCGACCGGTATGTATTATGCGATGCGACGACGAACGGAACGGGACGGGTTATCTGAGGGACGAGTCGTCTGGGTTTGGATCGAAGTGGGTGCGCGCTCCGGATCTGCTAGCGATTTATAGCCCCGGGAGGCGAGAGGAGCGGGCCGAGGCGGAGAAGCATGTCGTGGCACGCGTCGAACATCAGCAGCTTGCTTTCCCTGAGGCAGCTGACGCCCTGGCAGAGCGTCGAGAGGCAGCCGGGTGACGACGCGCCCGCGACGAGCCGCACGGCGGAGAGTGGCAGCACGTCGACAAAGTCGGGGCCCGCGTCGGCGAACAGGACGCGGTTCCGCGCCTTGTCCACGGCGAGCTTGATCTTGATGCCGCCGTCGGCCATGGCTTCACTGCCGCGCCGGGGAACCTTTCCAAAGCCTACTGCTGCAAGATGAGACGACCGACGGCGTGCAGCCCGGGGACCTATATACCAGCAGTATTAATCAGTGATTGGAAGAACTGACGCATCGGGAATCATCGGTGGGACTGGGAGAGATGATGAAGCGCTACGCCTGGGGAATTTAGAGAGTTTAATTTAATGGTGGGAGCAGAATCCGAAGAGACCTTCCTTGAGTCCGTTTTGCCGGCTGAAAAATAATGTTGGCTGATTTGGTGCGAGAGAAAAATACTGTTCTAACTAAAAAAATAAGCTGAAAAGTACGGATTATAAGCTGGATGAACATGGCTCTTCTCTGCGTTTGCTGCACAGGCTGAATGCCAACTTCCTCCTGAAACTGCAACCCATTGGGCCTCCTCACTTGGCTGTCACCATCGATATTTCGCAGGCTGTCGATCTGCTAAGGGCAACCTTGACTTCTAAGACAGCCCTGACGGACGTGTTCAAGAGCAAGCTGGAGGACAAGTGCAAACTTTCGCCGAGGCTGCAGCAAAACCATTTTCAGATCTTTGTGAAGCTGCACACGGGTAAGACTATAACACTGGATGTTGAGAATGGTGACACCATTGTCACTGTGAAGCACAAGCTCCATGAGAAAGCAGGACTACAACTTCCAGCGGGCTATCCATATCACTTGGTGTACGGAAACATGCTTCCGGACTCGAGCACGATTGCGGATTGCAACATTGGCAAGGGATCCACCATCCACGTTGCAGTTTACATGGGTGGTGGCAATTAGTTTTGTCTTAAGTCACATTTCTATCTCTGACCATTAATTTTTAAAAAATCTGTATATGTTAATAACATAAGGTTTTAAGATTCACTATGAGAAATATTGTCATAAAATATAGTTCATACGCTGTCAAACTATATATATGGGTTTTTTCAAATTGATGTTGAAAGTTATAAATGTTTGACTTGCAAACAAACCTTATATAATATGTAAAAAAGAGAAGGTCCAATACTGAATTAGGTTTAAATTTCTTCAACTCTAAATAGAGATGTTAGTGGATTGGTTCTAAAAACTACATACATGATAGTCATGTTCTGCTGCACTACTTCAGCAGTACTTTTCAACGAACCAACAGTGTTTCTCTCTCACACCATTTCAGCACAAGCCAAATTTTAGCGAAACGAACAGGGGTTTTAGGTGGGTTCTCATATCCACCCGATTCGATATGTGTTGGGACTTGGGGTAGATTGGGATAAAAATCAATTAATCATCTGTTTTAATCCATCCAACTGACACATGGATTAAAACGGATACGAGTTTACACGTGGCTCTTATGAATAAACTCGCTTACATCCCTTGTAACATGCATACTCCCTCCCTGCCCAAATAAATCAATTCCTAGAATCCGTGCCTCGACTAACTTTATATAAGATAGTAACACCATATTATATGACATAAAATGAGCACCTTGTGAAAAAATATATTCTATGATAAATATAATAATACTAATCTGATACCATAAATCTTAATGATTTTTTTAGAAATTCGGTCAAAGTTTAAAAGTTTGATTTAAAACAACTCTAGAAATCTATTTATTTAGGAACAGAGGCGGTATATATAAACGATAAGGATGACACATCGGCACATAAACATTTCGATCTCAAATCCGAGAAACTATCGATGGGCAGCTGCTTTCATAATTACTGCAATTAGGCACATCAATGTATTTCCGGATCCGTTGCATGCTTGTTCGATTATCAATTTCCCATATCATGCCTAACAATTAATACAAGATGCTCCGATTAACAAAACGAATCGGCAGCGTAAAAGAGAGGAAGAGGCAGGTGATGCGCGTATAATGGTTGTCCTATCAATGGTCGATCCGGCTGCACGTCCGCATGCAATGCGTATGCATGCGAGCAAGGAGAACGGTGGGATCACCGGTCGGCGGCGGTGGCGGCGTGGCGCGGGCGCAGGATGCGGCAGCGCTCGGAGACCTTCAGCTGGAGATAGTAGGGGTGGAGCGGGTGGTCCGGCGCGAGGAACCCCCAGCGGCGGGCGTTGCGCGTGAGGCCGAGCAGCCGCAGCAGCAGCTTCTCCGTGAGGTCCCCGCCGTCCCGGTCCCGCGCCACGCAGCGCGCCACCCGCTCGATCCGCCGCTTCTCCTCTGCCGACAGCGACGGCGCCGCGCGGTGGTGGTGGTCCATCATCATCATCGCCGCCGTCGATGTCTCCATCGGGCGCCGCGCCGCCGACCGGTATGTATTATGCGATGCGACGACGAACGGAACGGGACGGGTTATCTGAGGGACGAGTCGTCTGGGTTTGGATCGAAGTGGGTGCGCGCTCCGGATCTGCTAGCGATTTATAGCCCCGGGAGGCGAGAGGAGCGGGCCGAGGCGGAGAAGCATGTCGTGGCACGCGTCGAACATCAGCAGCTTGCTTTCCCTGAGGCAGCTGACGCCCTGGCAGAGCGTCGAGAGGCAGCCGGGTGACGACGCGCCCGCGACGAGCCGCACGGCGGAGAGTGGCAGCACGTCGACAAAGTCGGGGCCCGCGTCGGCGAACAGGACGCGGTTCCGCGCCTTGTCCACGGCGAGCTTGATCTTGATGCCGCCGTCGGCCATGGCTTCACTGCCGCGCCGGGGAACCTTTCCAAAGCCACAAACGAGAGGAGGCCCAATGGGTTGCAGTTTCAGGAGGAAGTTGGCATTCAGCCTGTGCAGCAAACGCAGAGAAGAGCCATGTTCATCCAGCTTATAATCCGTACTTTTCAGCTTATTTTTTTAGTTAGAACAGTATTTTTCTCTCGCACCAAATCAGCCAACATTATTTTTCAGCCGGCAAAACGGACTCAAGGAAGGTCTCTTCGGATTCTGCTCCCACCATTAAATTAAACTCTCTAAATTCCCCAGGCGTAGCGCTTCATCATCTCTCCCAGTCCCACCGATGATTCCCGATGCGTCAGTTCTTCCAATCACTGATTAATACTGCTGGTATATAGGTCCCCGGGCTGCACGCCGTCGGTCGTCTCATCTTGCAGCAGTAGGCTTTGGAAAGGTTCCCCGGCGCGGCAGTGAAGCCATGGCCGACGGCGGCATCAAGATCAAGCTCGCCGTGGACAAGGCGCGGAACCGCGTCCTGTTCGCCGACGCGGGCCCCGACTTTGTCGACGTGCTGCCACTCTCCGCCGTGCGGCTCGTCGCGGGCGCGTCGTCACCCGGCTGCCTCTCGACGCTCTGCCAGGGCGTCAGCTGCCTCAGGGAAAGCAAGCTGCTGATGTTCGACGCGTGCCACGACATGCTTCTCCGCCTCGGCCCGCTCCTCTCGCCTCCCGGGGCTATAAATCGCTAGCAGATCCGGAGCGCGCACCCACTTCGATCCAAACCCAGACGACTCGTCCCTCAGATAACCCGTCCCGTTCCGTTCGTCGTCGCATCGCATAATACATACCGGTCGGCGGCGCGGCGCCCGATGGAGACATCGACGGCGGCGATGATGATGATGGACCACCACCACCGCGCGGCGCCGTCGCTGTCGGCAGAGGAGAAGCGGCGGATCGAGCGGGTGGCGCGCTGCGTGGCGCGGGACCGGGACGGCGGGGACCTCACGGAGAAGCTGCTGCTGCGGCTGCTCGGCCTCACGCGCAACGCCCGCCGCTGGGGGTTCCTCGCGCCGGACCACCCGCTCCACCCCTACTATCTCCAGCTGAAGGTCTCCGAGCGCTGCCGCATCCTGCGCCCGCGCCACGCCGCCACCGCCGCCGACCGGTGATCCCACCGTTCTCCTTGCTCGCATGCATACGCATTGCATGCGGACGTGCAGCCGGATCGACCATTGATAGGACAACCATTATACGCGCATCACCTGCCTCTTCCTCTCTTTTACGCTGCCGATTCGTTTTGTTAATCGGAGCATCTTGTATTAATTGTTAGGCATGATATGGGAAATTGATAATCGAACAAGCATGCAACGGATCCGGAAATACATTGATGTGCCTAATTGCAGTAATTATGAAAGCAGCTGCCCATCGATAGTTTCTCGGATTTGAGATCGAAATGTTTATGTGCCGATGTGTCATCCTTATCGTTTATATATACCGCCTCTGTTCCTAAATAAATAGATTTCTAGAGTTGTTTTAAATCAAACTTTTAAACTTTGACCGAATTTCTAAAAAAATCATTAAGATTTATGGTATCAGATTAGTATTATTATATTTATCATAGAATATATTTTTTCACAAGGTGCTCATTTTATGTCATATAATATGGTGTTACTATCTTATATAAAGTTAGTCGAGGCACGGATTCTAGGAATTGATTTATTTGGGCAGGGAGGGAGTATGCATGTTACAAGGGATGTAAGCGAGTTTATTCATAAGAGCCACGTGTAAACTCGTATCCGTTTTAATCCATGTGTCAGTTGGATGGATTAAAACAGATGATTAATTGATTTTTATCCCAATCTACCCCAAGTCCCAACACATATCGAATCGGGTGGATATGAGAACCCACCTAAAACCCCTGTTCGTTTCGCTAAAATTTGGCTTGTGCTGAAATGGTGTGAGAGAGAAACACTGTTGGTTCGTTGAAAAGTACTGCTGAAGTAGTGCAGCAGAACATGACTATCATGTATGTAGTTTTTAGAACCAATCCACTAACATCTCTATTTAGAGTTGAAGAAATTTAAACCTAATTCAGTATTGGACCTTCTCTTTTTTACATATTATATAAGGTTTGTTTGCAAGTCAAACATTTATAACTTTCAACATCAATTTGAAAAAACCCATATATATAGTTTGACAGCGTATGAACTATATTTTATGACAATATTTCTCATAGTGAATCTTAAAACCTTATGTTATTAACATATACAGATTTTTTAAAAATTAATGGTCAGAGATAGAAATGTGACTTAAGACAAAACTAATTGCCACCACCCATGTAAACTGCAACGTGGATGGTGGATCCCTTGCCAATGTTGCAATCCGCAATCGTGCTCGAGTCCGGAAGCATGTTTCCGTACACCAAGTGATATGGATAGCCCGCTGGAAGTTGTAGTCCTGCTTTCTCATGGAGCTTGTGCTTCACAGTGACAATGGTGTCACCATTCTCAACATCCAGTGTTATAGTCTTACCCGTGTGCAGCTTCACAAAGATCTGAAAATGGTTTTGCTGCAGCCTCGGCGAAAGTTTGCACTTGTCCTCCAGCTTGCTCTTGAACACGTCCGTCAGGGCTGTCTTAGAAGTCAAGGTTGCCCTTAGCAGATCGACAGCCTGCGAAATATCGATGGTGACAGCCAAGTGAGCCCTCCACGAATAGTAGTAACTGAAAGGATAGAAAGTACGCAGCTTACCTCTTGTTTGCTGATTGCAATGTCCATCTCCAAGACCCTCTCCTTTTCTCTATTACACCAGTGATTCACAACCCGCATTGCCGAAGCCTGGTAAATAAGTAAATCGTCATCTACAACGTACGACCGGTCCTTGACAAACTGCGAGCAGGTGCAGCCCAGCCCAGCCCAGCCCAACACACGCGCAGTACGGAACACCGCACAGGCAGAACCACCTTTTGACACCATAACCAGAGCCACGATAAAAAGGGGTTATGCTGGGGTCAATCAACGCCTGTTTATGAACACTATAATCAGCGTGGGGAGTTGAACAGCACTGCCGTACAGATTATCCAAACTGCACCCAATAAGAGAAGTTCCGGCAAGGTTCTTGATCACACAGGCCACCGGGTAAACCAAGAAACTGAGGAGGAGGTCCACGAACTCAGGTTCGCATTCAGCGAACATGACTTTCTTTTCGTGCCTGTCGTAGAACACCTTGATGCTAAGCTGTGGTGAATCATCAGTTTGTTCATCGCTCTGACCATGCTTTGACCAATGCTCAACTTCACTGTGTCAGGAACTTCAGTTTCCTTTTTGGAGAGGAAGGTATCAGTGAAGACAGTCTTGGACGACAAAGAGGCCGTCAGCATAGACACAATCTATTTAACAGCAAAATACAAAAGTTAAAAATCGCAAGTACTGAAAATAATGGCCTTTTAGAGAGAGAAAAAGAATTGGCAGAGAGAATGTTTTCAAGTTCGCTGTGGCACGAACTTCAGTTTCGTTGGATAGGAACGTATAAGTGAATACAGTGTTGGATGAAAAAGAGGCCTTCAGCATAGATACAACCTAGTATTTAGCAGCAAAAAACTAAAGTAAAAATTCGCAATTACTAAAAATAATGGCAATTTTTTTATAAAAAAAACAACAGCACATAGGATTCATACTTTAAAATCCTTGACCGTGTCGGAGGGAGTATGTTCGGTCAAATTACCATAAGTTTACAAGTATAAACAATAAACAATGGTACCGGTAAGTTTATAACAATGAACAATAGACAAAACTAAATGTATGATGCCATTACCATAAGTTTATAAGTATAAACAGTAAACAACATATAAATGGTCAAATTATAATTTGAGAAACCGTGTCGGAGGGAGTATGTTCGGTCAAAAATAGTTGCTTACCTGCGTCCAGCCTATGCACACTTCAATCTCCTCAAATCTATGATCAATGGTACCGGTATTGATTCTCTGAAGCAGCAAGAGTGTATTGGCAGTGGATGCTGCCTTGATCACCAGGTCATCACTGATCACAAACCGCCATTTCCTATCCACAAATTTATCCACGCCTTCTTTTCGGTTGTACACATGCGCCACTCTAGCCATGACTTGCCAACACCTGCAGTCCCAGCCGTGCCCCTGTAGGCACGGCTCGCTCTTGACGATCCCAGGGTAGCAGTTACACATAGGTTTCTCGTGCCTGAGTAAGGCTGGACGAAAAACTCGAAGCTCGTTAGCTCGCTTGGTTCGTGGCTAACTCGGCTCGGCTTGTTACCATAACGAGCCGAGCCGAGCCAAGATTTTAGCTCGTTAACTATAACGAGCCAACTCGAGCTAACTCGTGAGCGGCTCGCGAGCCAAACGAACCATAGTTTTAGGGAAAAAGTCATCAAAACTTATATTATGTTTGTATTACTTCATGTCTTGCACTCTGCAAATGGTTGATATGTTAGCTCATATGAATATTTTATTCAATTTAAGGCTATTGGATATATTATTTTTGTATTATTACTATTTTCAATATTTTGATAAATGCAAATATTAAATTTTGTATATTTTTTATAACTGGCTCGCGAGCCTAACGAGCCAGCTCGAGCTTTTAACGAGCCGAGCCGAGCTGACTTTCTGGCTCGTTAAGATAACGAGCCGAGCCGAGCTAGCTCGTTATCCTAACAAGCCATAATGAGACGAGCCGAGCCGAGCCGAGCCGAGCTAGCTCGTTATCCAACCTTATGCCTGAGGCACCGAATCTCCCTTTATATATGGAAGAAGTACAGATCAGGGGCTTTGTGATCAGCATTTCAGCAATACTATTAATAGGCTACTAATGGCATGCAGTATAAGATACAGAGAGAGGATCGGATGAGCTGAGATAACCTACTTGAACTCATCTTCATGTCGAGGCCGGAGAAGCATGTCGTGGCACGCGTCGAACATCAGCAGCTTGCTTTCCCTGAGGCAGCTGACGCCCTGGCAGAGCGTCGAGAGGCAGCCGGGTGACGACGCGCCCGCGACGAGCCGCACGGCGGAGAGTGGCAGCACGTCGACAAAGTCGGGGCCCGCGTCGGCGAACAGGACGCGGTTCCGCGCCTTGTCCACGGCGAGCTTGATCTTGATGCCGCCGTCGGCCATGGCTTCACTGCCGCGCCGGGGAACCTTTCCAAAGCCTACTGCTGCAAGATGAGACGACCGACGGCGTGCAGCCCGGGGACCTATATACCAGCAGTATTAATCAGTGATTGGAAGAACTGACGCATCGGGAATCATCGGTGGGACTGGGAGAGATGATGAAGCGCTACGCCTGGGGAATTTAGAGAGTTTAATTTAATGGTGGGAGCAGAATCCGAAGAGACCTTCCTTGAGTCCGTTTTGCCGGCTGAAAAATAATGTTGGCTGATTTGGTGCGAGAGAAAAATACTGTTCTAACTAAAAAAATAAGCTGAAAAGTACGGATTATAAGCTGGATGAACATGGCTCTTCTCTGCGTTTGCTGCACAGGCTGAATGCCAACTTCCTCCTGAAACTGCAACCCATTGGGCCTCCTCTCGTTTGTGGCTTTCCTCTTTGGTGGGCCAGAATTTGCAGGCAGCCCAATCCGCGAAAAAAATAGCCCATTTGGCCAATCCCCCAGAGCCGGGCCTGGCCCACGCATCGCATCGGATGCCACGCGCCCACGTCACCACTCCCCTCTCTCTCTCTTCGTCCTGACTCCTGACGACGTTTCGTCGGGGTCTTTCGCCGTCGCTCTCTCTGCTGTCCTCCACCATTTGCCCCCGGACCTCTCCTCCTCATCCTCCTCCTGCTTCCCGTCCGGACAATCGAAGGCCTCCCCGGTAAGCCCCCCGACGACCCAACCACCCACCTCGCCACTCCTTACCCGCGAGCGGTTCATCTGATTCCGCCCCCAGTTGTCCTTGCATGTCCCAAACGTCTCGTCGTGTTTAATTTTAAAATTATAGGGACGTGATTAATCGCGATTCTGCTGTCTCCTGGGGGGTTCCGGATGCATGTGACCGTGGAATTCCGTTCCTCGTGCGCGATTAGGTTGAGACGTCGTCAGGAGTCAGGACGAAGAGAGAGAGAGGGGAGTGGTGACGTGGGCGCGTGGCATCCGATGCGATGCGTGGGCCAGGCCCGGCTCTGGGGGATTGGCCAAATGGGCTATTTTTTTCGCGGATTGGGCTGCCTGCAAATTCTGGCCCACCAAAGAGGAAAGCCACAAACGAGAGGAGGCCCAATGGGTTGCAGTTTCAGGAGGAAGTTGGCATTCAGCCTGTGCAGCAAACGCAGAGAAGAGCCATGTTCATCCAGCTTATAATCCGTACTTTTCAGCTTATTTTTTTAGTTAGAACAGTATTTTTCTCTCGCACCAAATCAGCCAACATTATTTTTCAGCCGGCAAAACGGACTCAAGGAAGGTCTCTTCGGATTCTGCTCCCACCATTAAATTAAACTCTCTAAATTCCCCAGGCGTAGCGCTTCATCATCTCTCCCAGTCCCACCGATGATTCCCGATGCGTCAGTTCTTCCAATCACTGATTAATACTGCTGGTATATAGGTCCCCGGGCTGCACGCCGTCGGTCGTCTCATCTTGCAGCAGTAGGCTTTGGAAAGGTTCCCCGGCGCGGCAGTGAAGCCATGGCCGACGGCGGCATCAAGATCAAGCTCGCCGTGGACAAGGCGCGGAACCGCGTCCTGTTCGCCGACGCGGGCCCCGACTTTGTCGACGTGCTGCCACTCTCCGCCGTGCGGCTCGTCGCGGGCGCGTCGTCACCCGGCTGCCTCTCGACGCTCTGCCAGGGCGTCAGCTGCCTCAGGGAAAGCAAGCTGCTGATGTTCGACGCGTGCCACGACATGCTTCTCCGGCCTCGACATGAAGATGAGTTCAAGTAGGTTATCTCAGCTCATCCGATCCTCTCTCTGTATCTTATACTGCATGCCATTAGTAGCCTATTAATAGTATTGCTGAAATGCTGATCACAAAGCCCCTGATCTGTACTTCTTCCATATATAAAGGGAGATTCGGTGCCTCAGGCATAAGGTTGGATAACGAGCTAGCTCGGCTCGGCTCGGCTCGGCTCGTCTCATTATGGCTTGTTAGGATAACGAGCTAGCTCGGCTCGGCTCGTTATCTTAACGAGCCAGAAAGTCAGCTCGGCTCGGCTCGTTAAAAGCTCGAGCTGGCTCGTTAGGCTCGCGAGCCAGTTATAAAAAATATACAAAATTTAATATTTGCATTTATCAAAATATTGAAAATAGTAATAATACAAAAATAATATATCCAATAGCCTTAAATTGAATAAAATATTCATATGAGCTAACATATCAACCATTTGCAGAGTGCAAGACATGAAGTAATACAAACATAATATAAGTTTTGATGACTTTTTCCCTAAAACTATGGTTCGTTTGGCTCGCGAGCCGCTCACGAGTTAGCTCGAGTTGGCTCGTTATAGTTAACGAGCTAAAATCTTGGCTCGGCTCGGCTCGTTATGGTAACAAGCCGAGCCGAGTTAGCCACGAACCAAGCGAGCTAACGAGCTTCGAGTTTTTCGTCCAGCCTTACTCAGGCACGAGAAACCTATGTGTAACTGCTACCCTGGGATCGTCAAGAGCGAGCCGTGCCTACAGGGGCACGGCTGGGACTGCAGGTGTTGGCAAGTCATGGCTAGAGTGGCGCATGTGTACAACCGAAAAGAAGGCGTGGATAAATTTGTGGATAGGAAATGGCGGTTTGTGATCAGTGATGACCTGGTGATCAAGGCAGCATCCACTGCCAATACACTCTTGCTGCTTCAGAGAATCAATACCGGTACCATTGATCATAGATTTGAGGAGATTGAAGTGTGCATAGGCTGGACGCAGGTAAGCAACTATTTTTGACCGAACATACTCCCTCCGACACGGTTTCTCAAATTATAATTTGACCATTTATATGTTGTTTACTGTTTATACTTATAAACTTATGGTAATGGCATCATACATTTAGTTTTGTCTATTGTTCATTGTTATAAACTTACCGGTACCATTGTTTATTGTTTATACTTGTAAACTTATGGTAATTTGACCGAACATACTCCCTCCGACACGGTCAAGGATTTTAAAGTATGAATCCTATGTGCTGTTGTTTTTTTTATAAAAAAATTGCCATTATTTTTAGTAATTGCGAATTTTTACTTTAGTTTTTTGCTGCTAAATACTAGGTTGTATCTATGCTGAAGGCCTCTTTTTCATCCAACACTGTATTCACTTATACGTTCCTATCCAACGAAACTGAAGTTCGTGCCACAGCGAACTTGAAAACATTCTCTCTGCCAATTCTTTTTCTCTCTCTAAAAGGCCATTATTTTCAGTACTTGCGATTTTTAACTTTTGTATTTTGCTGTTAAATAGATTGTGTCTATGCTGACGGCCTCTTTGTCGTCCAAGACTGTCTTCACTGATACCTTCCTCTCCAAAAAGGAAACTGAAGTTCCTGACACAGTGAAGTTGAGCATTGGTCAAAGCATGGTCAGAGCGATGAACAAACTGATGATTCACCACAGCTTAGCATCAAGGTGTTCTACGACAGGCACGAAAAGAAAGTCATGTTCGCTGAATGCGAACCTGAGTTCGTGGACCTCCTCCTCAGTTTCTTGGTTTACCCGGTGGCCTGTGTGATCAAGAACCTTGCCGGAACTTCTCTTATTGGGTGCAGTTTGGATAATCTGTACGGCAGTGCTGTTCAACTCCCCCACGCTGATTATAGTGTTCATAAACAGGCGTTGATTGACCCCAGCATAACCCCTTTTTATCGTGGCTCTGGTTATGGTGTCAAAAGGTGGTTCTGCCTGTGCGGTGTTCCGTACTGCGCGTGTGTTGGGCTGGGCTGGGCTGGGCTGCACCTGCTCGCAGTTTGTCAAGGACCGGTCGTACGTTGTAGATGACGATTTACTTATTTACCAGGCTTCGGCAATGCGGGTTGTGAATCACTGGTGTAATAGAGAAAAGGAGAGGGTCTTGGAGATGGACATTGCAATCAGCAAACAAGAGGTAAGCTGCGTACTTTCTATCCTTTCAGTTACTACTATTCGTGGAGGGCTCACTTGGCTGTCACCATCGATATTTCGCAGGCTGTCGATCTGCTAAGGGCAACCTTGACTTCTAAGACAGCCCTGACGGACGTGTTCAAGAGCAAGCTGGAGGACAAGTGCAAACTTTCGCCGAGGCTGCAGCAAAACCATTTTCAGATCTTTGTGAAGCTGCACACGGGTAAGACTATAACACTGGATGTTGAGAATGGTGACACCATTGTCACTGTGAAGCACAAGCTCCATGAGAAAGCAGGACTACAACTTCCAGCGGGCTATCCATATCACTTGGTGTACGGAAACATGCTTCCGGACTCGAGCACGATTGCGGATTGCAACATTGGCAAGGGATCCACCATCCACGTTGCAGTTTACATGGGTGGTGGCAATTAGTTTTGTCTTAAGTCACATTTCTATCTCTGACCATTAATTTTTAAAAAATCTGTATATGTTAATAACATAAGGTTTTAAGATTCACTATGAGAAATATTGTCATAAAATATAGTTCATACGCTGTCAAACTATATATATGGGTTTTTTCAAATTGATGTTGAAAGTTATAAATGTTTGACTTGCAAACAAACCTTATATAATATGTAAAAAAGAGAAGGTCCAATACTGAATTAGGTTTAAATTTCTTCAACTCTAAATAGAGATGTTAGTGGATTGGTTCTAAAAACTACATACATGATAGTCATGTTCTGCTGCACTACTTCAGCAGTACTTTTCAACGAACCAACAGTGTTTCTCTCTCACACCATTTCAGCACAAGCCAAATTTTAGCGAAACGAACAGGGGTTTTAGGTGGGTTCTCATATCCACCCGATTCGATATGTGTTGGGACTTGGGGTAGATTGGGATAAAAATCAATTAATCATCTGTTTTAATCCATCCAACTGACACATGGATTAAAACGGATACGAGTTTACACGTGGCTCTTATGAATAAACTCGCTTACATCCCTTGTAACATGCATACTCCCTCCCTGCCCAAATAAATCAATTCCTAGAATCCGTGCCTCGACTAACTTTATATAAGATAGTAACACCATATTATATGACATAAAATGAGCACCTTGTGAAAAAATATATTCTATGATAAATATAATAATACTAATCTGATACCATAAATCTTAATGATTTTTTTAGAAATTCGGTCAAAGTTTAAAAGTTTGATTTAAAACAACTCTAGAAATCTATTTATTTAGGAACAGAGGCGGTATATATAAACGATAAGGATGACACATCGGCACATAAACATTTCGATCTCAAATCCGAGAAACTATCGATGGGCAGCTGCTTTCATAATTACTGCAATTAGGCACATCAATGTATTTCCGGATCCGTTGCATGCTTGTTCGATTATCAATTTCCCATATCATGCCTAACAATTAATACAAGATGCTCCGATTAACAAAACGAATCGGCAGCGTAAAAGAGAGGAAGAGGCAGGTGATGCGCGTATAATGGTTGTCCTATCAATGGTCGATCCGGCTGCACGTCCGCATGCAATGCGTATGCATGCGAGCAAGGAGAACGGTGGGATCACCGGTCGGCGGCGGTGGCGGCGTGGCGCGGGCGCAGGATGCGGCAGCGCTCGGAGACCTTCAGCTGGAGATAGTAGGGGTGGAGCGGGTGGTCCGGCGCGAGGAACCCCCAGCGGCGGGCGTTGCGCGTGAGGCCGAGCAGCCGCAGCAGCAGCTTCTCCGTGAGGTCCCCGCCGTCCCGGTCCCGCGCCACGCAGCGCGCCACCCGCTCGATCCGCCGCTTCTCCTCTGCCGACAGCGACGGCGCCGCGCGGTGGTGGTGGTCCATCATCATCATCGCCGCCGTCGATGTCTCCATCGGGCGCCGCGCCGCCGACCGGTATGTATTATGCGATGCGACGACGAACGGAACGGGACGGGTTATCTGAGGGACGAGTCGTCTGGGTTTGGATCGAAGTGGGTGCGCGCTCCGGATCTGCTAGCGATTTATAGCCCCGGGAGGCGAGAGGAGCGGGCCGAGGCGGACAGGTGGTTCCAGTGCAAGGATGGATAGAGACCGCGTGAGAGACGATAGAATAGAACGGCAAGGTTTCCTCCTCCCTGCAACCAGCAGGAGCCGTTGGGATTTGCTTGCGATCCAACTCCTGGGCCGAGCTGACGATCCGAGCCCACCTCCAAATATCCTCACGGGCCCTATCTACCGTGCAAACGCGAATCACGGCCCACCCGGCCCAACAGCCCAGACCAAAGAACTGGCATCATCCCTCCCTGCCGCCGAAGTTTGATCGGACGCGGACGAGTGGCATTGGATAAAAAAAAATATCCATGGGATTGGGAGCAGTCTTCGTGGCAGCCGTGAACAACTGTCGCAAGCATTTGGTGGTGGTGCTCCGAAATTCATGCCACAATCTCGGTGCTCCTAAATTCATGCAATCCCGATGCTTGCATTTCGTGAATTCGCGATAGGTGTCCATGCTTGTTCATGACAACTCTCTTCAAGGATCCCCCCCCCGGTGGCATGTGCAGCGGGCCAGCGGCTATGGCCTACAGCTACGTCGTGGTGAAAACTGAAAAGTGAAAACACTGCATTCCTTGCTGAGAAGACTACCCACCATGAGACCGCCAAGGCACTGCACTACGACGAGTCGTACAGCGAGCAATTTTTGTACCACGCCCAAAGATCACGGATCATGCTATGTTACAAGGCGGGTGACTAGAGCTGGTCATTCATCAGAGAACGAGAATCACAGGCACCAGCACCAGCAGGAGAAAGAGGAAGTCGTATGCCCGGTTTCTCGGATCTGGGCCGCCTGCTCCTCCGTTCTCGCGGCTTCCTGGTTCCGCCTCACCTCCGCGGCCTCCCTCTTCGCCTCCGCTCGGTGGCTTACGGCTGCCAGCTTGCTGCCGAGCCTGTCCTGCTCGCGCGCCCGTTTTCGCTCTATCTTGGCCTGCAATCAGAGAGGGAGCTTCTGTCAGATTCTGCAAGCTGAGCTTCTCTTCCGTTGTCTCTGAATACATGCATCGAATTCATGAAGTTTTTTTTTTTTTTGCACCGCAAACGTGCCTTGGCGGCATCAGTGTTGTAACGGGCCGCCATAGGCAATCCAAAACCAACACTGAGGACGGCCAAAGTTTGCAACCGAAAGGCAGGCAAACTAAAAGAGTTACATGTTTGAAGCAGAATTCATGAGCTAAAAGGTTCGTTGTTGTCTACGCCCAGCAGAAAACATGTTTGTCTTATGAGCCGTACTTTTTTAGCGAACGAACAATGTTTTTCTCTCACAATAAATCAGTGAACAGTACTTTCAGTCATGGCTTTTCAGCGAAGCGAACAGGGTCACGTGGAGGTGTAATGATTGAGACATCCAGTCCAGTGCGCACTAGGCAGCAGAAGAAAAAAAAATGTTCTGGATGCTAACTCAGGAATGGTAAACAATATCAATTTACTTACTGAACTCAAGAATTTCAGTACTCCATCTGTTTTTTCTTTTTATGATGTCTATTAGGACTTGAAAGGTCTTTGAAAGTGTTATTTTGGCCATCGATTCCTCTTACAATGTATCATTAATTGCTGCAAAATCAATATTGTATAAAAGAATTGTGAGATGTAAATCTATTGATGTAGCTTTTACATACTAAGCATGCATATAATTTGACTAATTGCTAGTCAAATTGTACGAAGTTTGATGGTTTAAATCACAATATGTCCTATAAAAAGAAAAAACAGATGGAGTACTGAAATTCTTGAGTTCAGTAAGTAAATTGATATTGTTTACCATTCCTGAGTTAGCATCCAGAACATTTTTTTTTCTTCTGCTGCCTAGTGCGCACTGGACTGGATGTCTCAATCATTACACCTCCACGTGACCCTGTTCGCTTCGCTGAAAAGCCATGACTGAAAGTACTGTTCACTGATTTATTGTGAGAGAAAAACATTGTTCGTTCGCTAAAAAAGTACGGCTCATAAGACAAACATGTTTTCTGCTGGGCGTAGACAACAACGAACCTTTTAGCTCATGAATTCTGCTTCAAACATGTAACTCTTTTAGTTTGCCTGCCTTTCGGTTGCAAACTTTGGCCGTCCTCAGTGTTGGTTTTGGATTGCCTATGGCGGCCCGTTACAACACTGATGCCGCCAAGGCACGTTTGCGGTGCAAAAAAAAAAAAAACTTCATGAATTCGATGCATGTATTCAGAGACAACGGAAGAGAAGCTCAGCTTGCAGAATCTGACAGAAGCTCCCTCTCTGATTGCAGGCCAAGATAGAGCGAAAACGGGCGCGCGAGCAGGACAGGCTCGGCAGCAAGCTGGCAGCCGTAAGCCACCGAGCGGAGGCGAAGAGGGAGGCCGCGGAGGTGAGGCGGAACCAGGAAGCCGCGAGAACGGAGGAGCAGGCGGCCCAGATCCGAGAAACCGGGCATACGACTTCCTCTTTCTCCTGCTGGTGCTGGTGCCTGTGATTCTCGTTCTCTGATGAATGACCAGCTCTAGTCACCCGCCTTGTAACATAGCATGATCCGTGATCTTTGGGCGTGGTACAAAAATTGCTCGCTGTACGACTCGTCGTAGTGCAGTGCCTTGGCGGTCTCATGGTGGGTAGTCTTCTCAGCAAGGAATGCAGTGTTTTCACTTTTCAGTTTTCACCACGACGTAGCTGTAGGCCATAGCCGCTGGCCCGCTGCACATGCCACCGGGGGGGGATCCTTGAAGAGAGTTGTCATGAACAAGCATGGACACCTATCGCGAATTCACGAAATGCAAGCATCGGGATTGCATGAATTTAGGAGCACCGAGATTGTGGCATGAATTTCGGAGCACCACCACCAAATGCTTGCGACAGTTGTTCACGGCTGCCACGAAGACTGCTCCCAATCCCATGGATATTTTTTTTTATCCAATGCCACTCGTCCGCGTCCGATCAAACTTCGGCGGCAGGGAGGGATGATGCCAGTTCTTTGGTCTGGGCTGTTGGGCCGGGTGGGCCGTGATTCGCGTTTGCACGGTAGATAGGGCCCGTGAGGATATTTGGAGGTGGGCTCGGATCGTCAGCTCGGCCCAGGAGTTGGATCGCAAGCAAATCCCAACGGCTCCTGCTGGTTGCAGGGAGGAGGAAACCTTGCCGTTCTATTCTATCGTCTCTCACGCGGTCTCTATCCATCCTTGCACTGGAACCACCTGTCCGCCTCGGCCCGCTCCTCTCGCCTCCCGGGGCTATAAATCGCTAGCAGATCCGGAGCGCGCACCCACTTCGATCCAAACCCAGACGACTCGTCCCTCAGATAACCCGTCCCGTTCCGTTCGTCGTCGCATCGCATAATACATACCGGTCGGCGGCGCGGCGCCCGATGGAGACATCGACGGCGGCGATGATGATGATGGACCACCACCACCGCGCGGCGCCGTCGCTGTCGGCAGAGGAGAAGCGGCGGATCGAGCGGGTGGCGCGCTGCGTGGCGCGGGACCGGGACGGCGGGGACCTCACGGAGAAGCTGCTGCTGCGGCTGCTCGGCCTCACGCGCAACGCCCGCCGCTGGGGGTTCCTCGCGCCGGACCACCCGCTCCACCCCTACTATCTCCAGCTGAAGGTCTCCGAGCGCTGCCGCATCCTGCGCCCGCGCCACGCCGCCACCGCCGCCGACCGGTGATCCCACCGTTCTCCTTGCTCGCATGCATACGCATTGCATGCGGACGTGCAGCCGGATCGACCATTGATAGGACAACCATTATACGCGCATCACCTGCCTCTTCCTCTCTTTTACGCTGCCGATTCGTTTTGTTAATCGGAGCATCTTGTATTAATTGTTAGGCATGATATGGGAAATTGATAATCGAACAAGCATGCAACGGATCCGGAAATACATTGATGTGCCTAATTGCAGTAATTATGAAAGCAGCTGCCCATCGATAGTTTCTCGGATTTGAGATCGAAATGTTTATGTGCCGATGTGTCATCCTTATCGTTTATATATACCGCCTCTGTTCCTAAATAAATAGATTTCTAGAGTTGTTTTAAATCAAACTTTTAAACTTTGACCGAATTTCTAAAAAAATCATTAAGATTTATGGTATCAGATTAGTATTATTATATTTATCATAGAATATATTTTTTCACAAGGTGCTCATTTTATGTCATATAATATGGTGTTACTATCTTATATAAAGTTAGTCGAGGCACGGATTCTAGGAATTGATTTATTTGGGCAGGGAGGGAGTATGCATGTTACAAGGGATGTAAGCGAGTTTATTCATAAGAGCCACGTGTAAACTCGTATCCGTTTTAATCCATGTGTCAGTTGGATGGATTAAAACAGATGATTAATTGATTTTTATCCCAATCTACCCCAAGTCCCAACACATATCGAATCGGGTGGATATGAGAACCCACCTAAAACCCCTGTTCGTTTCGCTAAAATTTGGCTTGTGCTGAAATGGTGTGAGAGAGAAACACTGTTGGTTCGTTGAAAAGTACTGCTGAAGTAGTGCAGCAGAACATGACTATCATGTATGTAGTTTTTAGAACCAATCCACTAACATCTCTATTTAGAGTTGAAGAAATTTAAACCTAATTCAGTATTGGACCTTCTCTTTTTTACATATTATATAAGGTTTGTTTGCAAGTCAAACATTTATAACTTTCAACATCAATTTGAAAAAACCCATATATATAGTTTGACAGCGTATGAACTATATTTTATGACAATATTTCTCATAGTGAATCTTAAAACCTTATGTTATTAACATATACAGATTTTTTAAAAATTAATGGTCAGAGATAGAAATGTGACTTAAGACAAAACTAATTGCCACCACCCATGTAAACTGCAACGTGGATGGTGGATCCCTTGCCAATGTTGCAATCCGCAATCGTGCTCGAGTCCGGAAGCATGTTTCCGTACACCAAGTGATATGGATAGCCCGCTGGAAGTTGTAGTCCTGCTTTCTCATGGAGCTTGTGCTTCACAGTGACAATGGTGTCACCATTCTCAACATCCAGTGTTATAGTCTTACCCGTGTGCATAGGCTGGACGCAGGTAAGCAACTATTTTTGACCGAACATACTCCCTCCGACACGGTTTCTCAAATTATAATTTGACCATTTATATGTTGTTTACTGTTTATACTTATAAACTTATGGTAATGGCATCATACATTTAGTTTTGTCTATTGTTCATTGTTATAAACTTACCGGTACCATTGTTTATTGTTTATACTTGTAAACTTATGGTAATTTGACCGAACATACTCCCTCCGACACGGTCAAGGATTTTAAAGTATGAATCCTATGTGCTGTTGTTTTTTTTATAAAAAAATTGCCATTATTTTTAGTAATTGCGAATTTTTACTTTAGTTTTTTGCTGCTAAATACTAGGTTGTATCTATGCTGAAGGCCTCTTTTTCATCCAACACTGTATTCACTTATACGTTCCTATCCAACGAAACTGAAGTTCGTGCCACAGCGAACTTGAAAACATTCTCTCTGCCAATTCTTTTTCTCTCTCTAAAAGGCCATTATTTTCAGTACTTGCGATTTTTAACTTTTGTATTTTGCTGTTAAATAGATTGTGTCTATGCTGACGGCCTCTTTGTCGTCCAAGACTGTCTTCACTGATACCTTCCTCTCCAAAAAGGAAACTGAAGTTCCTGACACAGTGAAGTTGAGCATTGGTCAAAGCATGGTCAGAGCGATGAACAAACTGATGATTCACCACAGCTTAGCATCAAGGTGTTCTACGACAGGCACGAAAAGAAAGTCATGTTCGCTGAATGCGAACCTGAGTTCGTGGACCTCCTCCT
>JAHUYU010001462.1:0-22719 GCA_030439765.1 Tripidium arundinaceum | reverse complement strand
CTCGAATATAAAATGGGACAAGATAATCCAAAATTTGACAAATGGATCATTTAGGGAGCTCAGTGGTCTCTTCCATTGTCCAGCTTCCTTTAACGCAGAGCAATCAGTTCCTTCATTTATGGATTGCTTTGTTTGCCTCGTGAACTCGAGGGCAGTATATAGAGACAATTCCACAACTTTAAACCACTTGATTCCTCATCATCTGTACTGTTTTGTTCTTCATTTTGCGTAGTCCACTTCGCAGGTCAATTTGGATTTCTAGCTATAGTGTTAGATATAATCCAGACCCCTTAAAATGAACCTGTGTTTATTTGCTTAGGAAAAATGTAGTCCAGGAATAAAACTGAAAACAACACATTGTCTTATTTATTGAGTGAACATGTGGTTGTAGTAAATATAAAAAAAATGGAGGAGGGGCTTAGCCACTTTGTTGTAAGAGTGTGCTGCTGATTTTGTGTGAAACCATTCTTTTCTCATTTTGAGCATTGTTAGTTTTGAATTTATTATTTACTAAATCCAAATTCACTGAACCAAATTGTAGACTGGCATTCTAGAATGAAAATTGCGAGATCCATGGGGAATTCAAATCATACAGATCGACAGAAGATCCACGGGGACTTCAAATCATACAACATTTTGTTAAGCAGGGACTTCAGCCAAATGTTGTGATTTTGGGTCCACTAAAATTGTTCCAGTTGAGGATGGTCTTACTGCAATAGCATCTAGACTATAGATATCACACCAAAGACTGTTGTGCTTTGAGTACGTCCCAACAGACCGGTTAGATATTTACAGTTTCGGGGCTATGCCCTTCGGTCTCATTACTAGACCTAAAGCTGGTTATGTTATTCTTGACGAGTTGGATGATAACAAATGTACTCTAGGAACGAGGAGGTTTATTGATTGTTACTTTTAGAATTCTTTGCACCTTTCTTACTGATATGCACATATCCGTTTTCTATTTGTGTATGCTGATCCGCAGTACCTTTTTTAGGCCGAGAACCAGACTACGGAGGACCACGGTGGCAAGGGCAGTGAAGAGGACAGTGATATCGATGACATGCAGAGATGGCTTGCTGAAAGCTCGCCTGCTGCACCTTCTTTTGTCTTGTACCTCTGACTATGCGGATCCATTTTGAAGATGTCGAGATGGCTAGATGTCTGCTGCCCTACAACGCTTCCTTTTGTTATTTGACTATGATGTGGTTCTCATTTTGGAGATGATAAGATGGCTTGTTGGCTGCGCACTTCATGGCTTTGAAAGTCTGAATCTAGATGCTAGTAAAGTAGTATTAGTATAGCTTAGTTAGACCGTGCTGATGTTATGTACTCCTATGTTGCAAGTAATTTAGTCTATGCATCAGTGTGACATGTTCTCTCCACGGTGACGATGAGAACGTGGCAAACTTTTAGGCCTGTGGCTTGTGATTTGTAAGTATGTGGTATATTTGTTTACTCGTTAATGGTTAAACTACTGAACTTTTGCTATTATGTGTGTTTCGATTCGTAGGGTGATGCTGGTGTTGGACCTAGACGCGATCACATATGGTTGTCAGCGATTTCACGTTCTATAGGGCACCGACAGAGGGACTTGGATGCATGATTAGGATCTCTAGCAAAGGGTTGATCAGGAGCGTTAGCAAGGGTTTTGTTTGGCCCTTGCCCACCCAAAGGCGCATGAAATAAAAGTGTTGCAATACAACATATATTACAACCAAACACACTAGTAGCTGGTTGGCTACTGGTTGAGATGACTCGTTTGCAGGCCTGGGCCCTTTTGCTATATCGAAAGCCCACTAAGCAGAGGTGTTTCCTATAGTAAGATATTACAACGACACTATAATTTTATAGCAACCAAACACACCTGTGGCAATAGCAACATCCTATTGCATCGCTCTAGATATTTAGTTGCAATAAACAGCTATCTATTGCAATTGTCATGAGAAATATTACAACCCAACAAAGGTGTGGCAATAGCAACATACTATTGCATCGCTTTAGATATTGAGTTGCAATAAACAACTACCTAATTGCAATGGTCGTGAGAAATATTACAACCCAACACAACTGTGGCAATAATTTCAAACAATAGCAACACTATTCTATATGGTGGCAAGAGCACTAGACAGTTGCAACACCAATCAATACTAATGCAACACAATGTCATCATGACAATATTTTGAACCTATAGCAACAATTTTCAAACAAAGGTTGCTATAGGTCTCACCTCTTGCAATGCCGAACGTAAATATTGCAACGCACTATTTTTGTGGCAGCACATCCCCCTGTTGCCACCATTTTGGACAAATGTTGCGATACACAAATAGAAAACGGATATGTGCATATCAGTAAGAAAGGTGCAAAGAATTCTAAAAGTAACAATCAATAAACCTCCTCGTTCCTAGAGTACATTTGTTATCATCCAACTCGTCAAGAATAACATAACCAGCTTTAGGTCTAGTAATGAGACCGAAGGGCATAGCCCCGAAACTGTAAATATCTAACCGGTCTGTTGGGACGTACTCAAAGCACAACAGTCTTTGGTGTGATATCTATAGTCTAGATGCTATTGCAGTAAGACCATCCTCAACTGGAACAATTTTAGTGGACCCAAATCACAACATTTGGCTGAAGTCCCTGCTTAACAAAATGTTGTATGATTTGAAGTCCCCGTGGATCTTCTGTCGATCTGTATGATTTGAATTCCCCATGGATCTCGCAATTTTCATTCTAGAATGCCAGTCTACAATTTGGTTCAGTGAATTTGGATTTAGTAAATAATAAATTCAAAACTAACAATGCTCAAAATGAGAAAAGAATGGTTTCACACAAAATCAGCAGCACACTCTTACAACAAAGTGGCTAAGCCCCTCCTCCATTTTTTTTTATATTTACTACAACCACATGTTCACTCAATAAATAAGACAATGTGTTGTTTTCAGTTTTATTCCTGGACTACATTTTTCCTAAGCAAATAAACACAGGTTCATTTTAAGGGGTCTGGATTATATCTAACACTATAGCTAGAAATCCAAATTGACCTGCGAAGTGGACTACGCAAAATGAAGAACAAAACAGTACAGATGATGAGGAATCAAGTGGTTTAAAGTTGTGGAATTGTCTCTATATACTGCCCTCGAGTTCACGAGGCAAACAAAGCAATCCATAAATGAAGGAACTGATTGCTCTGCGTTAAAGGAAGCTGGACAATGGAAGAGACCACTGAGCTCCCTAAATGATCCATTTGTCAAATTTTGGATTATCTTGTCCCATTTTATATTCGAAAAACTAAGTCTATCAGAGAGCTTTTATCTCTGTATTGGCTCTGTCAGAAACAACACATCAGAATTCAGAATAGCTAGATGCTGCTAGCATCTTGAATAATCACATTTTCACATGCAGCATAAGTTATTGAACCATAGGTACATCTACAGTCCGCTTTGATAAATTTATTTTTATATGTTATAAACACTACAGAATATATCTTTTGTTGTCTCTACACTATGGAACAGACCTAGTTCAGATGGAAATAGCCTATGCATAAAACAATAAAGCTGACATTCTAAATTCAAAACAGGTTAACTCATTGATGGCATTCACAGCTTACTCTGAGAGGCAGCATCCAGCTCATCTAAGAAGCAAGTTTCCTATGTAATTTTCGATTCTTTTTCTACACGCATCAGGACCTTTAAGACTCCTGGTTTGGATATGTAGCAATAAAAGAATGCACATTGAAGAATGCAGACACCAACCGTACCTAAAACATTGCTTGGTCCCTCTCCTGCTTTTGTGAAAGCACCTATTTGGTTCATATATTTTGTGAAAAAACGCAAAAATTTGTACAGTTTTTTTGGTCCAAGAGAGAACGCAAAAATTTAACTCCGCCTATGTTGTCTCAACATAGCCGGTCCCAAGCCTGGGTAAAGGAGGAGGGTTGTGATAGACTTGGCGAGCCAACATAAAAACTCAGCCACTCTTATGGAGATGAAACCCGAAAATCTTATGGGTCTCATCTCTAGCCTTCCCCAACTTGTTTGGGACTGAAAGGCTTTATTGTTGTTGTTGTTGTAGAGAACGCAAAAATTTGGCAGAGGGCACAACGCATGCGAGGAGCGCCTCACTGACAGCGTCGTGCGTGGTGTGGTCTTGTTGGGGTAGTCCATGACATTGCTGCGCAGCTCCCTGATAGATCTCTCGAACTTGTAGTTGTAGTAGTAGAGATCGAACTGCAAGAGCTTGCCCCTGATGTCGTCGAGAGAAGGCAAGGAGCAGCGCGTAGAGGACTTAAACATGACGTTGCTGCCCAAAAAGACATATTTTATTTATAAGTATTAGCCAATAATATACTTTTTGAGAACTTAAACATATTTATGCTTATTTATTGGAATTACTTAAAAATTGTACTGCACTTGCCAACACACGAGAAACTCGGTGCTGTATCTGAACTGTAAATAGCATTGACTCACGCTTGCTACATGAAACTGACAAAATTCAGAGAACAGCAACACTGGCAAAACTCAGGTACAGCTAAAAAAACTATGCTGTTTACTGTTTTGCTGCTCCGTTGGACAGATTAGATTGTTTGAGCATTGTTTTTTTAGCTGTACCTGAGTTTTGCCAGTGTTGCTGTTCTCTGAATTTTGTCAGTTTCATGTAGCAAGCGTGAGTCAATGCTATTTACAGTTCAGATACAGCACCGAGTTTCTCGTGTGTTGGCAAGTGCAGTACAATTTTTAAGTAATTCCAATAAATAAGCATAAATATGTTTAAGTTCTCAAAAGTATATTATTGGCTAATACTTATAAATAAAATATGTCTTTTTGGGCAGCAACGTCATGTTTAAGTCCTCTACGCGCTGCTCCTTGCCTTCTCTCGACGACATCAGGGGCAAGCTCTTGCAGTTCGATCTCTACTACTACAACTACAAGTTCGAGAGATCTATCAGGGAGCTGCGCAGCAATGTCATGGACTACCCCAACAAGACCACACCACGCACGACGCTGTCAGTGAGGCGCTCCTCGCATGCGTTGTGCCCTCTGCCAAATTTTTGCGTTCTCTACAACAACAACAACAATAAAGCCTTTCAGTCCCAAACAAGTTGGGGAAGGCTAGAGATGAGACCCATAAGATTTTCGGGTTTCATCTCCATAAGAGTGGCTGAGTTTTTATGTTGGCTCGCCAAGTCTATCACAACCCTCCTCCTTTACCCAGGCTTGGGACCGGCTATGTTGAGACAACATAGGCGGAGTTAAATTTTTGCGTTCTCTCTTGGACCAAAAAAACTGTACAAATTTTTGCGTTTTTTCACAAAATATATGAACCAAATAGGTGCTTTCACAAAAGCAGGAGAGGGACCAAGCAATGTTTTAGGTACGGTTGGTGTCTGCATTCTTCAATGTGCATTCTTTTATTGCTACATATCCAAACCAGGAGTCTTAAAGGTCCTGATGCGTGTAGAAAAAGAATCGAAAATTACATAGGAAACTTGCTTCTTAGATGAGCTGGATGCTGCCTCTCAGAGTAAGCTGTGAATGCCATCAATGAGTTAACCTGTTTTGAATTTAGAATGTCAGCTTTATTGTTTTATGCATAGGCTATTTCCATCTGAACTAGGTCTGTTCCATAGTGTAGAGACAACAAAAGATATATTCTGTAGTGTTTATAACATATAAAAATAAATTTATCAAAGCGGACTGTAGATGTACCTATGGTTCAATAACTTATGCTGCATGTGAAAATGTGATTATTCAAGATGCTAGCAGCATCTAGCTATTCTGAATTCTGATGTGTTGTTTCTGACAGAGCCAATACAGAGATAAAAGCTCTCTGATAGACTTAGTTTTTCGAATATAAAATGGGACAAGATAATCCAAAATTTGACAAATGGATCATTTAGGGAGCTCAGTGGTCTCTTCCATTGTCCAGCTTCCTTTAACGCAGAGCAATCAGTTCCTTCATTTATGGATTGCTTTGTTTGCCTCGTGAACTCGAGGGCAGTATATAGAGACAATTCCACAACTTTAAACCACTTGATTCCTCATCATCTGTACTGTTTTGTTCTTCATTTTGCGTAGTCCACTTCGCAGGTCAATTTGGATTTCTAGCTATAGTGTTAGATATAATCCAGACCCCTTAAAATGAACCTGTGTTTATTTGCTTAGGAAAAATGTAGTCCAGGAATAAAACTGAAAACAACACATTGTCTTATTTATTGAGTGAACATGTGGTTGTAGTAATATAAAAAAAAATGGAGGAGGGGCTTAGCCACTTTGTTGTAAGAGTGTGCTGCTGATTTTGTGTGAAACCATTCTTTTCTCATTTTGAGCATTGTTAGTTTTGAATTTATTATTTACTAAATCCAAATTCACTGAACCAAATTGTAGACTGGCATTCTAGAATGAAAATTGCGAGATCCATGGGGAATTCAAATCATACAGATCGACAGAAGATCCACGGGGACTTCAAATCATACAACATTTTGTTAAGCAGGGACTTCAGCCAAATGTTGTGATTTTGGGTCCACTAAAATTGTTCCAGTTGAGGATGGTCTTACTGCAATAGCATCTAGACTATAGATATCACACCAAAGACTGTTGTGCTTTGAGTACGTCCCAACAGACCGGTTAGATATTTACAGTTTCGGGGCTATGCCCTTCGGTCTCATTACTAGACCTAAAGCTGGTTATGTTATTCTTGACGAGTTGGATGATAACAAATGTACTCTAGGAACGAGGAGGTTTATTGATTGTTACTTTTAGAATTCTTTGCACCTTTCTTACTGATATGCACATATCCGTTTTCTATTTGTGTATGCTGATCCGCAGTACCTTTTTTAGGCCGAGAACCAGACTACGGAGGACCACGGTGGCAAGGGCAGTGAAGAGGACAGTGATATCGATGACATGCAGAGATGGCTTGCTGAAAGCTCGCCTGCTGCACCTTCTTTTGTCTTGTACCTCTGACTATGCGGATCCATTTTGAAGATGTCGAGATGGCTAGATGTCTGCTGCCCTACAACGCTTCCTTTTGTTATTTGACTATGATGTGGTTCTCATTTTGGAGATGATAAGATGGCTTGTTGGCTGCGCACTTCATGGCTTTGAAAGTCTGAATCTAGATGCTAGTAAAGTAGTATTAGTATAGCTTAGTTAGACCGTGCTGATGTTATGTACTCCTATGTTGCAACTGTCTAGTGCTCTTGCCACCATATAGAATAGTGTGCTATTGTTTGAAATTATTGCCACAGTTGTGTTGGGTTGTAATATTTCTCACGACCATTGCAATTAGGTAGTTGTTTATTGCAACTCAATATCTAAAGCGATGCAATAGTATGTTGCTATTGCCACACCTTTGTTGGGTTGTAATATTTCTCATGACAATTGCAATAGATAGCTGTTTATTGCAACTAAATATCTAGAGCGATGCAATAGGATGTTGCTATTGCCACAGGTGTGTTTGGTTGCTATAAAATTATAGTGTCGTTGTAATATCTTACTATAGGAAACACCTCTGCTTAGTGGGCTTTCGATATAGCAAAAGGGCCCAGGCCTGCAAACGAGTCATCTCAACCAGTAGCCAACCAGCTACTAGTGTGTTTGGTTGTAATATATGTTGTATTGCAACACTTTTATTTCATGCGCCTTTGGGTGGGCAAGGGCCAAACAAAACCCTTGCTAACGCTCCTGATCAACCCTTTGCTAGAGATCCTAATCATGCATCCAAGTCCCTCTGTCGGTGCCCTATAGAACGTGAAATCGCTGACAACCATATGTGATCGCGTCTAGGTCCAACACCAGCATCACCCTACGAATCGAAACACACATAATAGCAAAAGTTCAGTAGTTTAACCATTAACGAGTAAACAAATATACCACATACTTACAAATCACAAGCCACAGGCCTAAAAGTTTGCCACGTTCTCATCGTCACCGTGGAGAGAACATGTCACACTGATGCATAGACTAAATTACTTGCAACATAGGAGTACATAACATCAGCACGGTCTAACTAAGCTATACTAATACTACTTTACTAGCATCTAGATTCAGACTTTCAAAGCCATGAAGTGCGCAGCCAACAAGCCATCTTATCATCTCCAAAATGAGAACCACATCATAGTCAAATAACAAAAGGAAGCGTTGTAGGGCAGCAGACATCTAGCCATCTCGACATCTTCAAAATGGATCCGCATAGTCAGAGGTACAAGACAAAAGAAGGTGCAGCAGGCGAGCTTTCAGCAAGCCATCTCTGCATGTCATCGATATCACTGTCCTCTTCACTGCCCTTGCCACCGTGGTCCTCCGTAGTCTGGTTCTCGGCCTAAAAAAGGTACTGCGGATCAGCATACACAAATAGAAAACGGATATGTGCATATCAGTAAGAAAGGTGCAAAGAATTCTAAAAGTAACAATCAATAAACCTCCTCGTTCCTAGAGTACATTTGTTATCATCCAACTCGTCAAGAATAACATAACCAGCTTTAGGTCTAGTAATGAGACCGAAGGGCATAGCCCCGAAACTGTAAATATCTAACCGGTCTGTTGGGACGTACTCAAAGCACAACAGTCTTTGGTGTGATATCTATAGTCTAGATGCTATTGCAGTAAGACCATCCTCAACTGGAACAATTTTAGTGGACCCAAAATCACAACATTTGGCTGAAGTCCCTGCTTAACAAAATGTTGTATGATTTGAAGTCCCCGTGGATCTTCTGTCGATCTGTATGATTTGAATTCCCCATGGATCTCGCAATTTTCATTCTAGAATGCCAGTCTACAATTTGGTTCAGTGAATTTGGATTTAGTAAATAATAAATTCAAAACTAACAATGCTCAAAATGAGAAAAGAATGGTTTCACACAAAATCAGCAGCACACTCTTACAACAAAGTGGCTAAGCCCCTCCTCCATTTTTTTTTATATTTACTACAACCACATGTTCACTCAATAAATAAGACAATGTGTTGTTTTCAGTTTTATTCCTGGACTACATTTTTCCTAAGCAAATAAACACAGGTTCATTTTAAGGGGTCTGGATTATATCTAACACTATAGCTAGAAATCCAAATTGACCTGCGAAGTGGACTACGCAAAATGAAGAACAAAACAGTACAGATGATGAGGAATCAAGTGGTTTAAAGTTGTGGAATTGTCTCTATATACTGCCCTCGAGTTCACGAGGCAAACAAAGCAATCCATAAATGAAGGAACTGATTGCTCTGCGTTAAAGGAAGCTGGACAATGGAAGAGACCACTGAGCTCCCTAAATGATCCATTTGTCAAATTTTGGATTATCTTGTCCCATTTTATATTCGAAAAACTAAGTCTATCAGAGAGCTTTTATCTCTGTATTGGCTCTGTCAGAAACAACACATCAGAATTCAGAATAGCTAGATGCTGCTAGCATCTTGAATAATCACATTTTCACATGCAGCATAAGTTATTGAACCATAGGTACATCTACAGTCCGCTTTGATAAATTTATTTTTATATGTTATAAACACTACAGAATATATCTTTTGTTGTCTCTACACTATGGAACAGACCTAGTTCAGATGGAAATAGCCTATGCATAAAACAATAAAGCTGACATTCTAAATTCAAAACAGGTTAACTCATTGATGGCATTCACAGCTTACTCTGAGAGGCAGCATCCAGCTCATCTAAGAAGCAAGTTTCCTATGTAATTTTCGATTCTTTTTCTACACGCATCAGGACCTTTAAGACTCCTGGTTTGGATATGTAGCAATAAAAGAATGCACATTGAAGAATGCAGACACCAACCGTACCTAAAACATTGCTTGGTCCCTCTCCTGCTTTTGTGAAAGCACCTATTTGGTTCATATATTTTGTGAAAAAACGCAAAAATTTGTACAGTTTTTTTGGTCCAAGAGAGAACGCAAAAATTTAACTCCGCCTATGTTGTCTCAACATAGCCGGTCCCAAGCCTGGGTAAAGGAGGAGGGTTGTGATAGACTTGGCGAGCCAACATAAAAACTCAGCCACTCTTATGGAGATGAAACCCGAAAATCTTATGGGTCTCATCTCTAGCCTTCCCCAACTTGTTTGGGACTGAAAGGCTTTATTGTTGTTGTTGTTGTAGAGAACGCAAAAATTTGGCAGAGGGCACAACGCATGCGAGGAGCGCCTCACTGACAGCGTCGTGCGTGGTGTGGTCTTGTTGGGGTAGTCCATGACATTGCTGCGCAGCTCCCTGATAGATCTCTCGAACTTGTAGTTGTAGTAGTAGAGATCGAACTGCAAGAGCTTGCCCCTGATGTCGTCGAGAGAAGGCAAGGAGCAGCGCGTAGAGGACTTAAACATGACGTTGCTGCCCAAAAAGACATATTTTATTTATAAGTATTAGCCAATAATATACTTTTTGAGAACTTAAACATATTTATGCTTATTTATTGGAATTACTTAAAAATTGTACTGCACTTGCCAACACACGAGAAACTCGGTGCTGTATCTGAACTGTAAATAGCATTGACTCACGCTTGCTACATGAAACTGACAAAATTCAGAGAACAGCAACACTGGCAAAACTCAGGTACAGCTAAAAAAACAATGCTCAAACAATCTAATCTGTCCAACGGAGCAGCAAAACAGTAAACAGCATAGTTTTTTTAGCTGTACCTGAGTTTTGCCAGTGTTGCTGTTCTCTGAATTTTGTCAGTTTCATGTAGCAAGCGTGAGTCAATGCTATTTACAGTTCAGATACAGCACCGAGTTTCTCGTGTGTTGGCAAGTGCAGTACAATTTTTAAGTAATTCCAATAAATAAGCATAAATATGTTTAAGTTCTCAAAAAGTATATTATTGGCTAATACTTATAAATAAAATATGTCTTTTTGGGCAGCAACGTCATGTTTAAGTCCTCTACGCGCTGCTCCTTGCCTTCTCTCGACGACATCAGGGGCAAGCTCTTGCAGTTCGATCTCTACTACTACAACTACAAGTTCGAGAGATCTATCAGGGAGCTGCGCAGCAATGTCATGGACTACCCCAACAAGACCACACCACGCACGACGCTGTCAGTGAGGCGCTCCTCGCATGCGTTGTGCCCTCTGCCAAATTTTTGCGTTCTCTACAACAACAACAACAATAAAGCCTTTCAGTCCCAAACAAGTTGGGGAAGGCTAGAGATGAGACCCATAAGATTTTCGGGTTTCATCTCCATAAGAGTGGCTGAGTTTTTATGTTGGCTCGCCAAGTCTATCACAACCCTCCTCCTTTACCCAGGCTTGGGACCGGCTATGTTGAGACAACATAGGCGGAGTTAAATTTTTGCGTTCTCTCTTGGACCAAAAAAACTGTACAAATTTTTGCGTTTTTTCACAAAATATATGAACCAAATAGGTGCTTTCACAAAAGCAGGAGAGGGACCAAGCAATGTTTTAGGTACGGTTGGTGTCTGCATTCTTCAATGTGCATTCTTTTATTGCTACATATCCAAACCAGGAGTCTTAAAGGTCCTGATGCGTGTAGAAAAAGAATCGAAAATTACATAGGAAACTTGCTTCTTAGATGAGCTGGATGCTGCCTCTCAGAGTAAGCTGTGAATGCCATCAATGAGTTAACCTGTTTTGAATTTAGAATGTCAGCTTTATTGTTTTATGCATAGGCTATTTCCATCTGAACTAGGTCTGTTCCATAGTGTAGAGACAACAAAAGATATATTCTGTAGTGTTTATAACATATAAAAATAAATTTATCAAAGCGGACTGTAGATGTACCTATGGTTCAATAACTTATGCTGCATGTGAAAATGTGATTATTCAAGATGCTAGCAGCATCTAGCTATTCTGAATTCTGATGTGTTGTTTCTGACAGAGCCAATACAGAGATAAAAGCTCTCTGATAGACTTAGTTTTTCGAATATAAAATGGGACAAGATAATCCAAAATTTGACAAATGGATCATTTAGGGAGCTCAGTGGTCTCTTCCATTGTCCAGCTTCCTTTAACGCAGAGCAATCAGTTCCTTCATTTATGGATTGCTTTGTTTGCCTCGTGAACTCGAGGGCAGTATATAGAGACAATTCCACAACTTTAAACCACTTGATTCCTCATCATCTGTACTGTTTTGTTCTTCATTTTGCGTAGTCCACTTCGCAGGTCAATTTGGATTTCTAGCTATAGTGTTAGATATAATCCAGACCCCTTAAAATGAACCTGTGTTTATTTGCTTAGGAAAAATGTAGTCCAGGAATAAAACTGAAAACAACACATTGTCTTATTTATTGAGTGAACATGTGGTTGTAGTAAATATAAAAAAAAATGGAGGAGGGGCTTAGCCACTTTGTTGTAAGAGTGTGCTGCTGATTTTGTGTGAAACCATTCTTTTCTCATTTTGAGCATTGTTAGTTTTGAATTTATTATTTACTAAATCCAAATTCACTGAACCAAATTGTAGACTGGCATTCTAGAATGAAAATTGCGAGATCCATGGGGAATTCAAATCATACAGATCGACAGAAGATCCACGGGGACTTCAAATCATACAACATTTTGTTAAGCAGGGACTTCAGCCAAATGTTGTGATTTTGGGTCCACTAAAATTGTTCCAGTTGAGGATGGTCTTACTGCAATAGCATCTAGACTATAGATATCACACCAAAGACTGTTGTGCTTTGAGTACGTCCCAACAGACCGGTTAGATATTTACAGTTTCGGGGCTATGCCCTTCGGTCTCATTACTAGACCTAAAGCTGGTTATGTTATTCTTGACGAGTTGGATGATAACAAATGTACTCTAGGAACGAGGAGGTTTATTGATTGTTACTTTTAGAATTCTTTGCACCTTTCTTACTGATATGCACATATCCGTTTTCTATTTGTGTATGCTGATCGCAGTACCTTTTTTAGGCCGAGAACCAGACTACGGAGGACCACGGTGGCAAGGGCAGTGAAGAGGACAGTGATATCGATGACATGCAGAGATGGCTTGCTGAAAGCTCGCCTGCTGCACCTTCTTTTGTCTTGTACCTCTGACTATGCGGATCCATTTTGAAGATGTCGAGATGGCTAGATGTCTGCTGCCCTACAACGCTTCCTTTTGTTATTTGACTATGATGTGGTTCTCATTTTGGAGATGATAAGATGGCTTGTTGGCTGCGCACTTCATGGCTTTGAAAGTCTGAATCTAGATGCTAGTAAAGTAGTATTAGTATAGCTTAGTTAGACCGTGCTGATGTTATGTACTCCTATGTTGCAAGTAATTTAGTCTATGCATCAGTGTGACATGTTCTCTCCACGGTGACGATGAGAACGTGGCAAACTTTTAGGCCTGTGGCTTGTGATTTGTAAGTATGTGGTATATTTGTTTACTCGTTAATGGTTAAACTACTGAACTTTTGCTATTATGTGTGTTTCGATTCGTAGGGTGATGCTGGTGTTGGACCTAGACGCGATCACATATGGTTGTCAGCGATTTCACGTTCTATAGGGCACCGACAGAGGGACTTGGATGCATGATTAGGATCTCTAGCAAAGGGTTGATCAGGAGCGTTAGCAAGGGTTTTGTTTGGCCCTTGCCCACCCAAAGGCGCATGAAATAAAAGTGTTGCAATACAACATATATTACAACCAAACACACTAGTAGCTGGTTGGCTACTGGTTGAGATGACTCGTTTGCAGGCCTGGGCCCTTTTGCTATATCGAAAGCCCACTAAGCAGAGGTGTTTCCTATAGTAAGATATTACAACGACACTATAATTTTATAGCAACCAAACACACCTGTGGCAATAGCAACATCCTATTGCATCGCTCTAGATATTTAGTTGCAATAAACAGCTATCTATTGCAATTGTCATGAGAAATATTACAACCCAACAAAGGTGTGGCAATAGCAACATACTATTGCATCGCTTTAGATATTGAGTTGCAATAAACAACTACCTAATTGCAATGGTCGTGAGAAATATTACAACCCAACACAACTGTGGCAATAATTTCAAACAATAGCAACACTATTCTATATGGTGGCAAGAGCACTAGACAGTTGCAACACCAATCAATACTAATGCAACACAATGTCATCATGACAATATTTTGAACCTATAGCAACAATTTTCAAACAAAGGTTGCTATAGGTCTCACCTCTTGCAATGCCGAACGTAAATATTGCAACGCACTATTTTTGTGGCAGCACATCCCCCTGTTGCCACCATTTTGGACAAATGTTGCGATACACACCCCTATTACAACACAATTTGTGGCGATGCAAATGGCGTCACATGGCAATAGGGTAAAAATCTAGTAGTGAGGGGTTTGTAGGGGCTTCGGTGTTGAGTATTCATGATGTTGATCAGGGCCTTCCTAGCCTTCCTCATATAGTCTGGGGGGTAAGGTTACAAATTGATTCCTATAATTGGGATACATATTGATTTTCTAGTCGGTTACAAGGAAATCTTATAAATAAGATTACATAAATACATCAATTTCTATCTATATCTTCTGTCGGATCACCTCCCGACTGAGCCGATGGTTTAACTAACTTGTCCTCTATTGACATCACTTAGCCAACCCTCCTAACTCATTCGGTCATCCTAATGTACTACCCATATAGTACACATATGTCTGACCTTCATCCAGGATCATTGCAGGATGGTTCACATTACAACTCACATCAAGTTCACAACATAATTAAAAGTAGTTAAGTTTACAAGACATTATTTCAACATTTAGTCATTACACTTCACATAGAGTCTAGCGGAAGGTTTTACATAATAAAATAGTTTGATACATGTTCATGGGTGTGCCATCCCCACAAACCTACGCCTCATAGGGCTACCTTTACCACTCCCAGTCTGCTAGGACTTGGGGGCATAGAAGAAGCCACATGCTAGGGTGGTCTGACCTACAAAACTCAATGAGCAGATGGGTGACTATACAATTGTACTCAATAGTACTTACCCTTATATTAACAAGAATGCGGTTGGTTTTGCATGAAGGAACCCTTTTATACAATATAAAGACTTGTCTAATCAACTATGCAAGCATAACATGGTTGATATGATTAAGAAATTAGCAAAGTGGATCTTGATCTTCCACAAGTCCTTCTCACATACACTAGTCTAAATCTAGAAGAATAGAACAAGTATGTGTATCAAACTCTATAGAGGGGGCACACATTAACCCCATCAAAGACAATAGTCACAACCCATATGACCGTCGGTACATAAGGAGTGACTCATGCCTCAACCTTTCCCAAGTATAACCAAACCTCCCATGAATGGTTAGAGAGTGAGTTGAGGTACTAGCCCTTCCTAGCTACCCCACGCTACACCTCACGCCGAATCCACGGAAAATCCAGTCAGAACAAAGTACTAGGCTTATCATTCCCATTCATGCAAGTGGTTTGTACAAGTTATGTTCAAGTCTTACTACCATGGATACATGGTCCTTAATTGGTCCAACAAGCTACACCACCCAAGACCTCCTTGTCTTTCCATGGTCCAAGCCCTTGCTGATCCTCAATTCAAGTTATCATCAAGTGGACAAGTTTTAGACTATCGCTCCATTGTATGTTGTTTAGTGTACAAGCAACCCCTATAACACACGAGAAGTGAGAAACCCATGACTATCTCGACTTCTACCATTATTTCACATATTAAGCATGATTAACGTGATAAACATCAACAACATACAATGGAGCGATAGTCTAAAACTTGTCCACTTGATGATAACTTGAATTGAGGATCAGCAAGGGCTTGGACCATGGAAAGACAAGGAGGTCTTGGGTGGTGTAGCTTGTTGGACCAATTAAGGACCATGTATCCATGGTAGTAAGACTTGAACATAACTTGTACAAACCACTTGCATGAATGGGAATGATAAGCCTAGTACTTTGTTCTGACTGGATTTTCCGTGGATTCGGCGTGAGGTGTAGCGTGGGGTAGCTAGGAAGGGCTAGTACCTCAACTCACTCTCTAACCATTCATGGGAGGTTTGGTTATACTTGGGAAAGGTTGAGGCATGAGTCACTCCTTATGTACCGACGGTCATATGGGTTGTGACTATTGTCTTTGATGGGGTTAATGTGTGCCCCCTCTATAGAGTTTGATACACATACTTGTTCTATTCTTCTAGATTTAGACTAGTGTATGTGAGAAGGACTTGTGGAAGATCAAGATCCACTTTGCTAATTTCTTAATCATATCAACCATGTTATGCTTGCATAGTTGATTAGACAAGTCTTTATATTGTATAAAAGGGTTCCTTCATGCAAAACCAACCGCATTCTTGTTAATATAAGGGTAAGTACTATTGAGTACAATTGTATAGTCACCCATCTGCTCATTGAGTTTTGTAGGTCAGACCACCCTAGCATGTGGCTTCTTCTATGCCCCCAAGTCCTAGCAGACTGGGAGTGGTAAAGGTAGCCCTATGAGGCGTAGGTTTGTGGGGATGGCACACCCATGAACATGTATCAAACTATTTTATTATGTAAAACCTTCCGCTAGACTCTATGTGAAGTGTAATGACTAAATGTTGAAATAATGTCTTGTAAACTTAACTACTTTTAATTATGTTGTGAACTTGATGTGAGTTGTAATGTGAACCATCCTGCAATGATCCTGGATGAAGGTCAGACATATGTGTACTATATGGGTAGTACATTAGGATGACCGAATGAGTTAGGAGGGTTGGCTAAGTGATGTCAATAGAGGACAAGTTAGTTAAACCATCGGCTCAGTCGGGAGGTGATCCGACAGAAGATATAGATAGAAATTGATGTATTTATGTAATCTTATTTATAAGATTTCCTTGTAACCGACTAGAAAATCAATATGTATCCCAATTATAGGAATCAATTTGTAACCTTACCCCCCAGACTATATGAGGAAGGCTAGGAAGGCCCTGATCAACATCATGAATACTCAACACCGAAGCCCCTACAAACCCCTCACTACTAGATTTTTACCCTATTGCCATGTGACGCCATTTGCATCGCCACAAATTGTGTTGTAATAGGGGTGTGTATCGCAACATTTGTCCAAAATGGTGGCAACAGGGGGATGTGCTGCCACAAAAATAGTGCGTTGCAATATTTACGTTCGGCATTGCAAGAGGTGAGACCTATAGCAACCTTTGTTTGAAAATTGTTGCTATAGGTTCAAAATATTGTCATGATGACATTGTGTTGCATTAGTATTGATTGGTGTTGCAACTGTCTAGTGCTCTTGCCACCATATAGAATAGTGTTGCTATTGTTTGAAATTATTGCCACAGTTGTGTTGGGTTGTAATATTTCTCACGACCATTGCAATTAGGTAGTTGTTTATTGCAACTCAATATCTAAAGCGATGCAATAGTATGTTGCTATTGCCACACCTTTGTTGGGTTGTAATATTGATTTTCTAGTCGGTTACAAGGAAATCTTATAAATAAGATTACATAAATACATCAATTTCTATCTATATCTTCTGTCGGATCACCTCCCGACTGAGCCGATGGTTTAACTAACTTGTCCTCTATTGACATCACTTAGCCAACCCTCCTAACTCATTCGGTCATCCTAATGTACTACCCATATAGTACACATATGTCTGACCTTCATCCAGGATCATTGCAGGATGGTTCACATTACAACTCACATCAAGTTCACAACATAATTAAAAGTAGTTAAGTTTACAAGACATTATTTCAACATTTAGTCATTACACTTCACATAGAGTCTAGCGGAAGGTTTTACATAATAAAATAGTTTGATACATGTTCATGGGTGTGCCATCCCCACAAACCTACGCCTCATAGGGCTACCTTTACCACTCCCAGTCTGCTAGGACTTGGGGGCATAGAAGAAGCCACATGCTAGGGTGGTCTGACCTACAAAACTCAATGAGCAGATGGGTGACTATACAATTGTACTCAATAGTACTTACCCTTATATTAACAAGAATGCGGTTGGTTTTGCATGAAGGAACCCTTTTATACAATATAAAGACTTGTCTAATCAACTATGCAAGCATAACATGGTTGATATGATTAAGAAATTAGCAAAGTGGATCTTGATCTTCCACAAGTCCTTCTCACATACACTAGTCTAAATCTAGAAGAATAGAACAAGTATGTGTATCAAACTCTATAGAGGGGGCACACATTAACCCCATCAAAGACAATAGTCACAACCCATATGACCGTCGGTACATAAGGAGTGACTCATGCCTCAACCTTTCCCAAGTATAACCAAACCTCCCATGAATGGTTAGAGAGTGAGTTGAGGTACTAGCCCTTCCTAGCTACCCCACGCTACACCTCACGCCGAATCCACGGAAAATCCAGTCAGAACAAAGTACTAGGCTTATCATTCCCATTCATGCAAGTGGTTTGTACAAGTTATGTTCAAGTCTTACTACCATGGATACATGGTCCTTAATTGGTCCAACAAGCTACACCACCCAAGACCTCCTTGTCTTTCCATGGTCCAAGCCCTTGCTGATCCTCAATTCAAGTTATCATCAAGTGGACAAGTTTTAGACTATCGCTCCATTGTATGTTGTTGATGTTTATCACGTTAATCATGCTTAATATGTGAAATAATGGTAGAAGTCGAGATAGTCATGGGTTTCTCACTTCTCGTGTGTTATAGGGGTTGCTTGTACACTAAACAACATACAATGGAGCGATAGTCTAAAACTTGTCCACTTGATGATAACTTGAATTGAGGATCAGCAAGGGCTTGGGACCATGGAAAGACAAGGAGGTCTTGGGTGGTGTAGCTTGTTGGACCAATTAAGGACCATGTATCCATGGTAGTAAGACTTGAACATAACTTGTACAAACCACTTGCATGAATGGGAATGATAAGCCTAGTACTTTGTTCTGACTGGATTTTCCGTGGATTCGGCGTGAGGTGTAGCGTGGGGTAGCTAGGAAGGGCTAGTACCTCAACTCACTCTCTAACCATTCATGGGAGGTTTGGTTATACTTGGGAAAGGTTGAGGCATGAGTCACTCCTTATGTACCGACGGTCATATGGGTTGTGACTATTGTCTTTGATGGGGTTAATGTGTGCCCCCTCTATAGAGTTTGATACACATACTTGTTCTATTCTTCTAGATTTAGACTAGTGTATGTGAGAAGGACTTGTGGAAGATCAAGATCCACTTTGCTAATTTCTTAATCATATCAACCATGTTATGCTTGCATAGTTGATTAGACAAGTCTTTATATTGTATAAAAGGGTTCCTTCATGCAAAACCAACCGCATTCTTGTTAATATAAGGGTAAGTACTATTGAGTACAATTGTATAGTCACCCATCTGCTCATTGAGTTTTGTAGGTCAGACCACCCTAGCATGTGGCTTCTTCTATGCCCCCAAGTCCTAGCAGACTGGGAGTGGTAAAGGTAGCCCTATGAGGCGTAGGTTTGTGGGGATGGCACACCCATGAACATGTATCAAACTATTTTATTATGTAAAACCTTCCGCTAGACTCTATGTGAAGTGTAATGACTAAATGTTGAAATAATGTCTTGTAAACTTAACTACTTTTAATTATGTTGTGAACTTGATGTGAGTTGTAATGTGAACCATCCTGCAATGATCCTGGATGAAGGTCAGACATATGTGTACTATATGGGTAGTACATTAGGATGACCGAATGAGTTAGGAGGGTTGGCTAAGTGATGTCAATAGAGGACAAGTTAGTTAAACCATCGGCTCAGTCGGGAGGTGATCCGACAGAAGATATAGATAGAAATTGATGTATTTATGTAATCTTATTTATAAGATTTCCTTGTAACCGACTAGAAAATCAATATGTATCCCAATTATAGGAATCAATTTGTAACCTTACCCCCCAGACTATATGAGGAAGGCTAGGAAGGCCCTGATCAACATCATGAATACTCAACACCGAAGCCCCTACAAACCCCTCACTACTAGATTTTTACCCTATTGCCATGTGACGCCATTTGCATCGCCACAAATTGTGTTGTAATAGGGGTGTGTATCGCAACATTTGTCCAAAATGGTGGCAACAGGGGGATGTGCTGCCACAAAAATAGTGCGTTGCAATATTTACGTTCGGCATTGCAAGAGGTGAGACCTATAGCAACCTTTGTTTGAAAATTGTTGCTATAGGTTCAAAATATTGTCATGATGACATTGTGTTGCATTAGTATTGATTGGTGTTGCAACTGTCTAGTGCTCTTGCCACCATATAGAATAGTGTTGCTATTGTTTGAAATTATTGCCACAGTTGTGTTGGGTTGTAATATTTCTCACGACCATTGCAATTAGGTAGTTGTTTATTGCAACTCAATATCTAAAGCGATGCAATAGTATGTTGCTATTGCCACACCTTTGTTGGGTTGTAATATTTCTCATGACAATTGCAATAGATAGCTGTTTATTGCAACTAAATATCTAGAGCGATGCAATAGGATGTTGCTATTGCCACAGGTGTGTTTGGTTGCTATAAAATTATAGTGTCGTTGTAATATCTTACTATAGGAAACACCTCTGCTTAGTGGGCTTTCGATATAGCAAAAGGGCCCAGGCCTGCAAACGAGTCATCTCAACCAGTAGCCAACCAGCTACTAGTGTGTTTGGTTGTAATATATGTTGTATTGCAACACTTTTATTTCATGCGCCTTTGGGTGGGCAAGGGCCAAACAAAACCCTTGCTAACGCTCCTGATCAACCCTTTGCTAGAGATCCTAATCATGCATCCAAGTCCCTCTGTCGGTGCCCTATAGAACGTGAAATCGCTGACAACCATATGTGATCGCGTCTAGGTCCAACACCAGCATCACCCTACGAATCGAAACACACATAATAGCAAAAGTTCAGTAGTTTAACCATTAACGAGTAAACAAATATACCACATACTTACAAATCACAAGCCACAGGCCTAAAAGTTTGCCACGTTCTCATCGTCACCGTGGAGAGAACATGTCACACTGATGCATAGACTAAATTACTTGCAACATAGGAGTACATAACATCAGCACGGTCTAACTAAGCTATACTAATACTACTTTACTAGCATCTAGATTCAGACTTTCAAAGCCATGAAGTGCGCAGCCAACAAGCCATCTTATCATCTCCAAAATGAGAACCACATCATAGTCAAATAACAAAAGGAAGCGTTGTAGGGCAGCAGACATCTAGCCATCTCGACATCTTCAAAATGGATCCGCATAGTCAGAGGTACAAGACAAAAGAAGGTGCAGCAGGCGAGCTTTCAGCAAGCCATCTCTGCATGTCATCGATATCACTGTCCTCTTCACTGCCCTTGCCACCGTGGTCCTCCGTAGTCTGGTTCTCGGCCTAAAAAAGGTACTGCGGATCAGCATACACAAATAGAAAACGGATATGTGCATATCAGTAAGAAAGGTGCAAAGAATTCTAAAAGTAACAATCAATAAACCTCCTCGTTCCTAGAGTACATTTGTTATCATCCAACTCGTCAAGAATAACATAACCAGCTTTAGGTCTAGTAATGAGACCGAAGGGCATAGCCCCGAAACTGTAAATATCTAACCGGTCTGTTGGGACGTACTCAAAGCACAACAGTCTTTGGTGTGATATCTATAGTCTAGATGCTATTGCAGTAAGACCATCCTCAACTGGAACAATTTTAGTGGACCCAAAATCACAACATTTGGCTGAAGTCCCTGCTTAACAAAATGTTGTATGATTTGAAGTCCCCGTGGATCTTCTGTCGATCTGTATGATTTGAATTCCCCATGGATCTCGCAATTTTCATTCTAGAATGCCAGTCTACAATTTGGTTCAGTGAATTTGGATTTAGTAAATAATAAATTCAAAACTAACAATGCTCAAAATGAGAAAAGAATGGTTTCACACAAAATCAGCAGCACACTCTTACAACAAAGTGGCTAAGCCCCTCCTCCATTTTTTTTTATATTTACTACAACCACATGTTCACTCAATAAATAAGACAATGTGTTGTTTTCAGTTTTATTCCTGGACTACATTTTTCCTAAGCAAATAAACACAGGTTCATTTTAAGGGGTCTGGATTATATCTAACACTATAGCTAGAAATCCAAATTGACCTGCGAAGTGGACTACGCAAAATGAAGAACAAAACAGTACAGATGATGAGGAATCAAGTGGTTTAAAGTTGTGGAATTGTCTCTATATACTGCCCTCGAGTTCACGAGGCAAACAAAGCAATCCATAAATGAAGGAACTGATTGCTCTGCGTTAAAGGAAGCTGGACAATGGAAGAGACCACTGAGCTCCCTAAATGATCCATTTGTCAAATTTTGGATTATCTTGTCCCATTTTATATTCGAAAAACTAAGTCTATCAGAGAGCTTTTATCTCTGTATTGGCTCTGTCAGAAACAACACATCAGAATTCAGAATAGCTAGATGCTGCTAGCATCTTGAATAATCACATTTTCACATGCAGCATAAGTTATTGAACCATAGGTACATCTACAGTCCGCTTTGATAAATTTATTTTTATATGTTATAAACACTACAGAATATATCTTTTGTTGTCTCTACACTATGGAACAGACCTAGTTCAGATGGAAATAGCCTATGCATAAAACAATAAAGCTGACATTCTAAATTCAAAACAGGTTAACTCATTGATGGCATTCACAGCTTACTCTGAGAGGCAGCATCCAGCTCATCTAAGAAGCAAGTTTCCTATGTAATTTTCGATTCTTTTTCTACACGCATCAGGACCTTTAAGACTCCTGGTTTGGATATGTAGCAATAAAAGAATGCA
>JAHUYU010002526.1:0-20801 GCA_030439765.1 Tripidium arundinaceum | reverse complement strand
AGCCGTATTCTTTCTTCCTGCCCACCACCACCACCCTCCTCTCGTAGATCCCTCGTTTCTTCTCTTGTCCTCCTCCTGCTGCTGCTGCTGCTACGACGTCGTCGTCTTCCTCTCCACTCGCTTCGGCTCCGTTGCTTTCGTCCTAATTCAGCTGGTCGTCCCTCGAGCTGCTGCTCCTGTGGCTCTCCGATGTTCTTTCCATTTCAGTCTCTTTTGTTAAATTTCTTTGCCCTCTCTTTTGTTAAATTTCTTTGCCGTCACTAGCTCCGATGTTCTTTCCATTTCAGTCTCTTTTGTTAAATCTCTGTTTGCTGCTCATATGCCATATCACCAGACTGCAAATTTTTTTGACGGTTTAAGATAGGACTATAGGAATACGAGATGGTAGCCCTACCATCAACCATTTGTTTGATTTTTTTAAAAGAATAAGCTACAAATTCGCGTCAAAAAGAGCTCAAATTTGAGTGATGTACTTGTGTAGACATGATACAAGCTCAGTTTCGTAACCAAAAAAAAAATAACAAACTACTTTGATAATGTCATAGAAATACTTGGACAATGTAATCAGAATGTATGTAGTACAACATAAGTGGCACATAGCTTTATTGGAGAAATCCCCTAAAACTTCATTGATCAAAAAGAGGAATTAAAACATAGTACTTCCTGCCGCTCTGCTGTCATTTCATATGCTGTAAAACTGTGCAGAGTACATAGTTGTTACACCTCACCACAGCACTTCTTCCATTTTTCGATTTGCTGCCCGTGGGATCAAGAAAGGCTCAGCAATCCCGGAGGCCGGAGCACGAGTGGAGTACTAACAGCTAGCATCAACAACCACATGACACCGACCAGCGCAACGCTATCATCTTGAATCGAACGACAGTGACCACAAGGGATGGGATGGGATGCCCCGGAAGCAAGGAAAGGATGGATGGCCACTAGGGAAACCAATGATTCTGACTCAAGTAACGTGCATTCGTTGTAACATAAGAAACGCTGCTTAAATGCGAATGCAAGTAACTAATCCAGCTGGAAATACATAACTCACATGAAATATGTCTTATATATATAGCTTGTCTCATTCATTTAAAAAAGCATACAGGGCTTTGTCACCCGCTCTTTGCAAGGGATGCTTACTACAGTTTTGGTACACCACCATGCGAGAACAACGTTAATGGTTCCTAGACCATTGTACAAAGAATTCAGAAAAAAAAAGCACAACGCACTTGCACTATTTTGAAAGACAAATGCACAACATCACAATACCCGAAATGTGGGCCTCCATATATTTTGGTCTGTATATGTTTTAAATTCTAATTGCTGACGACTAGAACAGCTAAGATAGGCAAGCACACTTTTCTAGCACCTCAAAATGGTGAAATCCACTCAGCTCACGTTTCCTGATAGTTTCCATCTCCACATGTTAACAGATCCAATTCTGCCATCAAACCGTGCACATCATAAACCTGCCAAGCTTAAAATGCGAAGACTGGCATAAAGAGATTGCTCCCTACAGTAGCAAAGTATTTATGGAAAAACAAATGCATGGCTCCAGAGTGAAATAAAATCGTAAAATTATCTGAGCATACATGTAGGCTTTTGGTTGTGGCAGAATTTGCACTAAGAAGCACAAATCTTCAACGGTTCCATCGGTTCTCTTCAAAGTATTGGTGCAACGGTTCAAAACAGGCTCTACTTGAGATTGTCAGCCAGCTTTGTTTTGACTTTTGATACACGCTCCTCATAAGAAGCTGAAATAAGAAAATCAGGAAACATTTGTTTCGGATGTACAGGAGAAAATGGTGAAACGAAGCATTGCGTTGGAAGACTGAAAATTTATGGTACACATGCGCAACGGCCTAAATTTATGGTTTAGTATTGGCCACCAACAGTCAAATATACTGTCAGAATATTCAAGATGATACTGGAAACTAATGGTCACACATAAAGCATTGGTTTTCTCCATATAGAAACGTAATGACAGGAGAAATATGATGCAAGTTCAGCCCATAAAAATCACAAACTTACGCTCTGTTTGTCGTGACAGGAGAGGAATATGGTTCCTCTTCTTCTGAAGCGTTTCTAATGAATTTGGTTCTGCAGTGGTATCTCGCTTTTAGAGTTTGGGTATCAAATAAAACATAGAAAATATTTAATTGTATGTACCTGGAAAAGGTAAACATGATGACGCTATGTGAAATATTTCAGCTTGGAGCATATGATGATGATATTCATCGTTTAAGTGTTCAGTCAGAGACTGGCTGGCATCTGAAATCAAATGATAGTCCATCACAATTGATACCCATACAAAAGACAAAAATACAGTGAACAAATAGTGGAGAAAATACAACAGAGAGTCTAGCTTTATACACAAAAGAGAACTGAACTGAAAATACTTTTCCCCCCAAATTACTTGCTTAAATTTGCTGAAAATATCATGCCATGGTTAAAAGTTTTCTGATACAACTATATTCTGTTGATCCCATTTAAAGCATAAGCAGAAAAAGAAATGGATTGCCTAGACCTAACATTTTCAGTTAAATTAAGAATTGGAAGTAAATTATAACGATTTTTCCCCCGAATATGCAGGAGAGCTGCATATCATTGCATTAAGGAGAAAACATGATAGTTACAAGTTTACAACACACATGCAACACAACTACACACAATAAGATAACTCATCTCAGGTCCATGGATTGTCGATGCCCCATGCAAGAACTGGGTGTGATGTACTTTTGGTGAAACCGTGCTTGTAGTTGGCTTTATCAAATAGACAAGATCGCAAAATCAATGGAAGCTCTGGCGCCATTTTATATTGAGGTTTCCTAGGAGTTTTCGTAATATCCAATAGTGAATCAACTACCTGCGGTAAAATAAGAAAATTAGTGGAGGTAAGAAATCCTTACAAAGCCAACTACAAGCACGGTTTCACCAAAAGTACATCACACCCAGTTCTTGCATGGGGCATCGACAATCCATGGACCTGAGATGAGTTATCTTATTGTGTGTAGTTGTGTTGCATGTGTGTTGTAAACTTGTAACTATCATGTTTTCTCCTTAATGCAATGATATGCAGCTCTCCTGCATATTCGGGGGAAAAATCGTTATAATTTACTTCCAATTCTTAATTTAACTGAAAATGTTAGGTCTAGGCAATCCATTTCTTTTTCTGCTTATGCTTTAAATGGGATCAACAGAATATAGTTGTATCAGAAAACTTTTAACCATGGCATGATATTTTCAGCAAATTTAAGCAAGTAATTTGGGGGGAAAAGTATTTTCAGTTCAGTTCTCTTTTGTGTATAAAGCTAGACTCTCTGTTGTATTTTCTCCACTATTTGTTCACTGTATTTTTGTCTTTTGTATGGGTATCAATTGTGATGGACTATCATTTGATTTCAGATGCCAGCCAGTCTCTGACTGAACACTTAAACGATGAATATCATCATCATATGCTCCAAGCTGAAATATTTCACATAGCGTCATCATGTTTACCTTTTCCAGGTACATACAATTAAATATTTTCTATGTTTTATTTGATACCCAAACTCTAAAAGCGAGATACCACTGCAGAACCAAATTCATTAGAAACGCTTCAGAAGAAGAGGAACCATATTCCTCTCCTGTCACGACAAACAGAGCGTAAGTTTGTGATTTTTATGGGCTGAACTTGCATCATATTTCTCCTGTCATTACGTTTCTATATGGAGAAACCAATGCTTTATGTGTGACCATTAGTTTCCAGTATCATCTTGAATATTCTGACAGTATATTTGACTGTTGGTGGCCAATACTAAACCATAAATTTAGGCCGTTGCGCATGTGTACCATAAATTTTCAGTCTTCCAACGCAATGCTTCGTTTCACCATTTTCTCCTGTACATCCGAAACAAATGTTTCCTGATTTTCTTATTTCAGCTTCTTATGAGGAGCGTGTATCAAAAGTCAAAACAAAGCTGGCTGACAATCTCAAGTAGAGCCTGTTTTGAACCGTTGCACCAATACTTTGAAGAGAACCGATGGAACCGTTGAAGATTTGTGCTTCTTAGTGCAAATTCTGCCACAACCAAAAGCCTACATGTATGCTCAGATAATTTTACGATTTTATTTCACTCTGGAGCCATGCATTTGTTTTTCCATAAATACTTTGCTACTGTAGGGAGCAATCTCTTTATGCCAGTCTTCGCATTTTAAGCTTGGCAGGTTTATGATGTGCACGGTTTGATGGCAGAATTGGATCTGTTAACATGTGGAGATGGAAACTATCAGGAAACGTGAGCTGAGTGGATTTCACCATTTTGAGGTGCTAGAAAAGTGTGCTTGCCTATCTTAGCTGTTCTAGTCGTCAGCAATTAGAATTTAAAACATATACAGACCAAAATATATGGAGGCCCACATTTCGGGTATTGTGATGTTGTGCATTTGTCTTTCAAAATAGTGCAAGTGCGTTGTGCTTTTTTTTTCTGAATTCTTTGTACAATGGTCTAGGAACCATTAACGTTGTTCTCGCATGGTGGTGTACCAAAACTGTAGTAAGCATCCCTTGCAAAGAGCGGGTGACAAAGCCCTGTATGCTTTTTTAAATGAATGAGACAAGCTATATATATAAGACATATTTCATGTGAGTTATGTATTTCCAGCTGGATTAGTTACTTGCATTCGCATTTAAGCAGCGTTTCTTATGTTACAACGAATGCACGTTACTTGAGTCAGAATCATTGGTTTCCCTAGTGGCCATCCATCCTTTCCTTGCTTCCGGGGCATCCCATCCCATCCCTTGTGGTCACTGTCGTTCGATTCAAGATGATAGCGTTGCGCTGGTCGGTGTCATGTGGTTGTTGATGCTAGCTGTTAGTACTCCACTCGTGCTCCGGCCTCCGGGATTGCTGAGCCTTTCTTGATCCCACGGGCAGCAAATCGAAAAATGGAAGAAGTGCTGTGGTGAGGTGTAACAACTATGTACTCTGCACAGTTTTACAGCATATGAAATGACAGCAGAGCGGCAGGAAGTACTATGTTTTAATTCCTCTTTTTGATCAATGAAGTTTTAGGGGATTTCTCCAATAAAGCTATGTGCCACTTATGTTGTACTACATACATTCTGATTACATTGTCCAAGTATTTCTATGACATTATCAAAGTAGTTTGTTATTTTTTTTTTGGTTACGAAACTGAGCTTGTATCATGTCTACACAAGTACATCACTCAAATTTGAGCTCTTTTTGACGCGAATTTGTAGCTTATTCTTTTAAAAAAATCAAACAAATGGTTGATGGTAGGGCTACCATCTCGTATTCCTATAGTCCTATCTTAAACCGTCAAAAAAATTTGCAGTCTGGTGATATGGCATATGAGCAGCAAACAGAGATTTAACAAAAGAGACTGAAATGGAAAGAACATCGGAGCTAGTGACGGCAAAGAAATTTAACAAAAGAGAGGGCAAAGAAATTTAACAAAAGAGACTGAAATGGAAAGAACATCGGAGAGCCACAGGAGCAGCAGCTCGAGGGACGACCAGCTGAATTAGGACGAAAGCAACGGAGCCGAAGCGAGTGGAGAGGAAGACGACGACGTCGTAGCAGCAGCAGCAGCAGGAGGAGGACAAGAGAAGAAACGAGGGATCTACGAGAGGAGGGTGGTGGTGGTGGGCAGGAAGAAAGAATACGGCGAGCAGGGAGCCGTTCGCATGGAGGCGGCGATGGATCTGATGCGGCGGATGCCACCGCGGAGCGCGGAGACGGCGCTCAACGCGCTGCTCTCCCTCCTCCCCGACCACTCCCTCGACCTCCTCTCCCAGGTCGACCTCCCGCTCCAGGTATCCCTCCGCCACCGTCCCGGTTCGGGCCTCTACGTCCTCAGGTTCGGATAGGGATTAAACTGCGTCAGCGCATTTGCTTTCTTCGTCTCGAATCGCTCGCGGGGATTGGATGCTCCGCCGGGCGTGGGTTTGTTGGCCCTGCCATTTTGCACTGTGTTCGTCAAGAAATGCGCGTTTCTTGCCTTCGCGCCTGTACTGCGTATGGGTTCGTCTGAATCGAGGTCAGGTAGCATCGCGCTGGTCCATTCCCATTTTTACACGTTTCAATGGCACCGAATCCAAATCATGCTGCCCGCCGAATGAATGCTTCCCTGTCGCGTGCTATTAGATTCTTCAATTCTCTTTGCTTCTCTCTCATCTCTCTGTGCTTCCATCCTCTTATACTGAAACACAGGGTCAAACGGTTTATTGTTTTTCAGGTTTGCATGGATAAGGAGAGCTTGAAGGAATACATTCTATGTGAATATAACCGTGACGCTGACTCCTACAGGTCAGAATCCAGATTTCCCCCTTGATTACATTTAGGGCCGTTTGGATCCTTTCATTTTGGAGGAATTAGAATCTACTTAATGGAGTAGTCTATTTGGCTTGGAATTTGACATTCCACAACTTTCCAAAGTTCAGATGTAAGCTTATAAATTCATAGGGTGGGAGATTTTATAGATCACCATGCTATGTTTTACTCTGCAACTTATAGCATACTCTTCGGCTCGCTCGCTTACAGTAGAAATGCAGCACATAAGTATCTCCCACATAGTAGTATATAAATATATTCCGCATACAACCATATTAGCTTAATTGATCTGTACCTAAATTATTATTATTAGAATATATTTCAATTCCAAGGATCCAAACAGGGCCTTACATTTTATTCATGTTCTTGTTCTCCATTAGCATTGGAAGGTTGGGGGCAGTAGTTGTTAGACTGGACTATCTTTATTTTGTAGCGCATGTTGCAAAAAGGCTCATTGCAGTGCCTGATCTGAATGAGTAAACATGACCCCACGACAGAACTTTAAATCCTTTTTGAAGGAATCCCTTATTTCAGACCTAAAGCTGTCTGGCATTCCCAATCAATAAAATTAGTGTGCAGGGCCAGATCCATGGATGCTTTAATGAGTCTGATTCAGTATTTATATCAGCATAAAAACGATGACTCTGATTCAGTTGGGTGGTTGGGCAAACTTCAAATCTTGCGGGTCTCTTTTGTTTTGTCATTTGCTGACTGTGTGGTCGATTTGCAGATCTCCTTGGTCAAACAAATATGATCCCCCTTTGGAAGACGGGACAGTTCCTTCTCAAGAGATGAGGAATCTTGAGGTTGAGGCAAATGAAGTTTTCTCAGTGTATCGTGACCAGTAAGATTCATGTTACATGTTGCTGTCTCCTTAAAGCAGCAGTGCTAAGTAAATGCAATATGAAAGAAGTCTATGATCAGCATGATTTGAAGTTTGCCCAACCACCCAACTGAATCAGAGTCATCGTTTTTATGCTGATATAAATACTGAATCAGACTCATTAAAGCATCCATGGATCTGGCCCTGCACACTAATTTTATTGATTGGGAATGCCAGACAGCTTTAGGTCTGAAATAAGGGATTCCTTCAAAAAGGATTTAAAGTTCTGTCGTGGGGTCATGTTTACTCATTCAGATCAGGCACTGCAATGAGCCTTTTTGCAACATGCGCTACAAAATAAAGATAGTCCAGTCTAACAACTACTGCCCCCAACCTTCCAATGCTAATGGAGAACAAGAACATGAATAAAATGTAAGGCCCTGTTTGGATCCTTGGAATTGAAATATATTCTAATAATAATAATTTAGGTACAGATCAATTAAGCTAATATGGTTGTATGCGGAATATATTTATATACTACTATGTGGGAGATACTTATGTGCTGCATTTCTACTGTAAGCGAGCGAGCCGAAGAGTATGCTATAAGTTGCAGAGTAAAACATAGCATGGTGATCTATAAAATCTCCCACCCTATGAATTTATAAGCTTACATCTGAACTTTGGAAAGTTGTGGAATGTCAAATTCCAAGCCAAATAGACTACTCCATTAAGTAGATTCTAATTCCTCCAAAATGAAAGGATCCAAACGGCCCTAAATGTAATCAAGGGGGAAATCTGGATTCTGACCTGTAGGAGTCAGCGTCACGGTTATATTCACATAGAATGTATTCCTTCAAGCTCTCCTTATCCATGCAAACCTGAAAAACAATAAACCGTTTGACCCTGTGTTTCAGTATAAGAGGATGGAAGCACAGAGAGATGAGAGAAGCAAAGAGAATTGAAGAATCTAATAGCACGCGACAGGGAAGCATTCATTCGGCGGGCAGCATGATTTGGATTCGGTGCCATTGAAACGTGTAAAAATGGGAATGGACCAGCGCGATGCTACCTGACCTCGATTCAGACGAACCCATACGCAGTACAGGCGCGAAGGCAAGAAACGCGCATTTCTTGACGAACACAGTGCAAAATGGCAGGGCCAACAAACCCACGCCCGGCGGAGCATCCAATCCCCGCGAGCGATTCGAGACGAAGAAAGCAAATGCGCTGACGCAGTTTAATCCCTATCCGAACCTGAGGACGTAGAGGCCCGAACCGGGACGGTGGCGGAGGGATACCTGGAGCGGGAGGTCGACCTGGGAGAGGAGGTCGAGGGAGTGGTCGGGGAGGAGGGAGAGCAGCGCGTTGAGCGCCGTCTCCGCGCTCCGCGGTGGCATCCGCCGCATCAGATCCATCGCCGCCTCCATGCGAACGGCTCCCTGCTCGCCGTATTCTTTCTTCCTGCCCACCACCACCACCCTCCTCTCGTAGATCCCTCGTTTCTTCTCTTGTCCTCCTCCTGCTGCTGCTGCTGCTACGACGTCGTCGTCTTCCTCTCCACTCGCTTCGGCTCCGTTGCTTTCGTCCTAATTCAGCTGGTCGTCCCTCGAGCTGCTGCTCCTGTGGCTCTCCGATGTTCTTTCCATTTCAGTCTCTTTTGTTAAATTTCTTTGCCCTCTCTTTTGTTAAATTTCTTTGCCGTCACTAGCTCCGATGTTCTTTCCATTTCAGTCTCTTTTGTTAAATCTCTGTTTGCTGCTCATATGCCATATCACCAGACTGCAAATTTTTTTGACGGTTTAAGATAGGACTATAGGAATACGAGATGGTAGCCCTACCATCAACCATTTGTTTGATTTTTTTAAAAGAATAAGCTACAAATTCGCGTCAAAAAGAGCTCAAATTTGAGTGATGTACTTGTGTAGACATGATACAAGCTCAGTTTCGTAACCAAAAAAAAAATAACAAACTACTTTGATAATGTCATAGAAATACTTGGACAATGTAATCAGAATGTATGTAGTGCAACATAAGTGGCACATAGCTTTATTGGAGAAATCCCCTAAAACTTCATTGATCAAAAAGAGGAATTAAAACATAGTACTTCCTGCCGCTCTGCTGTCATTTCATATGCTGTAAAACTGTGCAGAGTACATAGTTGTTACACCTCACCACAGCACTTCTTCCATTTTTCGATTTGCTGCCCGTGGGATCAAGAAAGGCTCAGCAATCCCGGAGGCCGGAGCACGAGTGGAGTACTAACAGCTAGCATCAACAACCACATGACACCGACCAGCGCAACGCTATCATCTTGAATCGAACGACAGTGACCACAAGGGATGGGATGGGATGCCCCGGAAGCAAGGAAAGGATGGATGGCCACTAGGGAAACCAATGATTCTGACTCAAGTAACGTGCATTCGTTGTAACATAAGAAACGCTGCTTAAATGCGAATGCAAGTAACTAATCCAGCTGGAAATACATAACTCACATGAAATATGTCTTATATATATAGCTTGTCTCATTCATTTAAAAAAGCATACAGGGCTTTGTCACCCGCTCTTTGCAAGGGATGCTTACTACAGTTTTGGTACACCACCATGCGAGAACAACGTTAATGGTTCCTAGACCATTGTACAAAGAATTCAGAAAAAAAAAGCACAACGCACTTGCACTATTTTGAAAGACAAATGCACAACATCACAATACCCGAAATGTGGGCCTCCATATATTTTGGTCTGTATATGTTTTAAATTCTAATTGCTGACGACTAGAACAGCTAAGATAGGCAAGCACACTTTTCTAGCACCTCAAAATGGTGAAATCCACTCAGCTCACGTTTCCTGATAGTTTCCATCTCCACATGTTAACAGATCCAATTCTGCCATCAAACCGTGCACATCATAAACCTGCCAAGCTTAAAATGCGAAGACTGGCATAAAGAGATTGCTCCCTACAGTAGCAAAGTATTTATGGAAAAACAAATGCATGGCTCCAGAGTGAAATAAAATCGTAAAATTATCTGAGCATACATGTAGGCTTTTGGTTGTGGCAGAATTTGCACTAAGAAGCACAAATCTTCAACGGTTCCATCGGTTCTCTTCAAAGTATTGGTGCAACGGTTCAAACAGGCTCTACTTGAGATTGTCAGCCAGCTTTGTTTTGACTTTTGATACACGCTCCTCATAAGAAGCTGAAATAAGAAAATCAGGAAACATTTGTTTCGGATGTACAGGAGAAAATGGTGAAACGAAGCATTGCGTTGGAAGACTGAAAATTTATGGTACACATGCGCAACGGCCTAAATTTATGGTTTAGTATTGGCCACCAACAGTCAAATATACTGTCAGAATATTCAAGATGATACTGGAAACTAATGGTCACACATAAAGCATTGGTTTCTCCATATAGAAACGTAATGACAGGAGAAATATGATGCAAGTTCAGCCCATAAAAATCACAAACTTACGCTCTGTTTGTCGTGACAGGAGAGGAATATGGTTCCTCTTCTTCTGAAGCGTTTCTAATGAATTTGGTTCTGCAGTGGTATCTCGCTTTTAGAGTTTGGGTATCAAATAAAACATAGAAAATATTTAATTGTATGTACCTGGAAAAGGTAAACATGATGACGCTATGTGAAATATTTCAGCTTGGAACATATGATGATGATATTCATCGTTTAAGTGTTCAGTCAGAGACTGGCTGGCATCTGAAATCAAATGATAGTCCATCACAATTGATACCCATACAAAAGACAAAAATACAGTGAACAAATAGTGGAGAAAATACAACAGAGAGTCTAGCTTTATACACAAAAGAGAACTGAACTGAAAATACTTTTCCCCCAAATTACTTGCTTAAATTTGCTGAAAATATCATGCCATGGTTAAAAGTTTTCTGATACAACTATATTCTGTTGATCCCATTTAAAGCATAAGCAGAAAAAGAAATGGATTGCCTAGACCTAACATTTTCAGTTAAATTAAGAATTGGAAGTAAATTATAACGATTTTTCCCCCGAATATGCAGGAGAGCTGCATATCATTGCATTAAGGAGAAAACATGATAGTTACAAGTTTACAACACACATGCAACACAACTACACACAATAAGATAACTCATCTCAGGTCCTGAGGGAGACCAGACATAGAGAAAACAAGAAAGAGCGACCCCAACCAAATCGAAGGAAATACTACAAGGCTCAACCAGAAGCATCAAGCTGCGTCAACCCTCTAGCACCCGCTAAACACCACAATGCCCCTCGTAAAGGATTGGTCTAAGGACTCGTTACAGTGTTTCCAAAGGATCCAAGCACCCAGTGTGACTAGGGAGTCAAGGCCTTTCTTGGAATTACTAGGAGTTCAGTCACTGGTCCGCATCGAAGTAAAATTATCTGATCAGGTGAGCAAGTGAGTAAGTAACACATCTTGTTTTGAGGACACATCAAAATATCAAATAATACTCAATGGCTAAGGAATGATCTCTGAAAGTGATCTCCAAAAGTCTAATAAGACAAACCTGATGAACACATAAAGTTGGCTTTATCAAATAGACAAGATCGCAAAATCAATGGAAGCTCTGGCGCCATTTTATATTGAGGTTTCCTAGGAGTTTTCGTAATATCCAATAGTGAATCAACTACCTGCGGTAAAATAAGAAAATTAGTGGAGGTAAGAAATCCTTACAAAGCCAACTACAAGCACGGTTTCACCAAAAGTACATCACACCCAGTTCTTGCATGGGGCATCGACAATCCATGGACCTGAGGGAACATGTGATTGACTCTTCGACAAAAGGAAGCTTAAGAGGAAATTTTACTTACAGATGGTGACTCAAGGCCTTGACCTATTAGAAATAGCACAGCTACCATGCAGCGAACTTGATGCCACAGGAAAGCGCTACCCTTGATCGTCATGGAGCACAGCTCATCATTGTTGGACCTAGAAGATATGAAGCATTTTTACTGGGCATTAGAGGATATTACATGCAAAATGAAACGAGTGTTTAACTACAATGTAAATTTAACCTTCTGTCACATGCAGAAATAGTAAATTCTGTAATGCGCCGCCTGTAGTTACTCACATTTGCTGCATCCATCTTACAAAAATTCCTAAAGTCATGTTCTCCAATGAATTTGGATGCAGCTTTCTGCATTTCCTGCTTGCAAATGAAAGTTGGTAGCTCAGTAGACATGGACAAGTCTTAACTCACTGGGCAAGTATAAAAAAAAAATCAAGGGTAGTGTAAGTACCAATATATCCAAGTCCCCCTTCCAAAATAAGTATTTATATTCCCGGCTCAAACAGGTGAATCTGCAAAATAGCAGTGGGAGAAAAAATCAAGTGCCAATCAGCAACCACAAAGTAACATCATCATATAACTGGACATAATTACGTTCAAAAATAACTGGACATAATAACCTGATCACAAAAGGATGGAGCACTGTATCTCCTTAGAATTAACACTTGTCAATAGATATATCATATATGCTTGTTTGCAAAACAGTACATTCATCCTTGCAAGAAGAAAGAACAATATAAAACATGGAACATAGCTAACCTGGCATGAAAATCTGCTGGAACAGGACACCAACCTAGTACACGTATATCTCTTGGAAGAATTCTATTCAATACCTTCACATAATCAATTTCTGTGGACAAAAAAATCTTAGTGTGACAGAGAATAATTGCAAGTGAAGCTAAGACGCAATTGAGACATCTGCTAGGAAAATATGATACTAGGACAGGAGCAAACAAATGTATTTGATAGGGGAAGATGGAGGTTTTTCCCTTAGCAAGATAGCAAGTCATTTAAGAAACAAATCATATCATTACTCATGTCACTGCATTCCTTGGTGTCTACAACACCACTAAGGGAATACAAGGCAGAAGCATACCGGATCTTTCATCTAACATGTCCCCTCCAACATCCTTTATGTTCGATCGCAGATACAAGGAAATCACCTGCGTGTGGAAAAGGGGTAAAACATCTCTTCAATGCACACTGCCCACTACAGACAACTCCATTTCAGCACACTACCAAATAAAAAATTATAGAATACCAAATGAAACAATTTCCAGCAGAATGCATACAGTCAACATTCTGTAAATCTCAGACTAATTATAGTCTTTATAAAAAAATTTGCTTCTACATTCTACAATGTGATACATAAAAATGTTTCATACAAATTTGAAACCAAATAGTTAAAGACTACCCATGTAAAGGGGAAAATAAAAAAAGGAGAACTTGTTTTTATCTGGATTTGACAAGTTACATAGTGATCACTCCTATAATCAGTAGCAACATGTATTGGTTCAATAGGAATGATTCTTGTGACCATGTTGTCAAAAGTTGTATTTTTAGCACTAAAAACAGACAAACTTCAGAAATCAGAACACATATAAGCCCGGACGGGTGCTCTTAATAGCATGAAAACCAGAGACAAAGCATTACTTCAGAATACCTTGGAGTTTTGAGAAGTGTTCTTTATATAGCATTAAAGTCAGTACCAAGTATTACTCCAGAATACATAAAAGCTAAGACCATGATTTACAAGTATAAAGAAGCATATAATCAAACAGGCATTCATTAGACTCTGGCGTTTGAGTTACTCGCCAGAATAACAAGTAGTCTGTGGCTACCTGTCCAGTAGCAGAAACTCCTTTGTCAGTTCTTCCACACCTCGAATAGCACGATTCTTTCCTATTGCCAACCATAAGTTTTGCTCTTTCCAGTGCTTTAAATATCTCAGACTGACAAAACAAGAAGATAGAGCTTCTTGAGGAAATGACTTCGGAAATAGCAAAGCAAACAGCTCAACAGGGAAATCACCTCAACTGTTGGCTCAGTGTTACCTTCCGAAGAAAAACCATAGAATCTGCACAAGAACAAGCAGAGCCATATGAACAGGGAGAAAAGACAGATCACAAGTAATACAAGTTGAATAAGAACCAGCTAAGAACAGAGCACATGAGCAGATGCCAAGACCAAGAGAAGGTCAAACATTTTAAGGAAAAATAAAACATGTTACAAGATTAGAGAAGGAGCATGTTTTTTACATAAAATATATTTTATTTGTTTGGGATCAAAGGTAAGCAGTTTAGTAACTACATTGCATATCAACAGTTGCTTTTAGTACTGACATGAGTACATGACTTGATCAACAAAGACGGTCAGTCTAAAGAAAAAAACTCTTGACATGCAGCATTATAGTAGTTTGTTTCCACTGGATCAGAGAGTAGTAGGATTCTAATGAAAGAATTCACCAGAAACCACTGGACCTGTTTGGATCACCTTTGGATTATAGTAATAAGATAAAATAATCTCTAGGTGATCCAAACACCCTAGATTATGGGTTGGGTTATAATAATCCTGTCAACAGACTACTCGAATCCTATAATCCATCTTATAAACCTGCTAAGAGGAGATTCTAGGTGCTCAAAAGAACCAAATCCTGTAATCTAGCACATATAATCCAAGGATCCAAACAACCTAGATTATTTTAATTCATAATCCAGATTATTATAATCCCATTGACAACCCAGATTCCAATAATCCAAAAGTGATCCAAACAGGCCCTAAAGAAGCTATTATCAATTCAAAAATTATGAATAGAAGAATTCATAAGCAGGCTAAATGAAGCATGCATGTTTTATTTGGAGAATAACACACCTCTGGCCGAAGTACATGACTTTGAGAGCAACTAGTCGCTTTGGGCAGTGACTTAAAATCCCCACATGGCGACCTGTGCATTAAACAAAAAATTTCAGTAAAATTCTGCAGAACAGTTGTAAATAGTTAATGTTTCCAATAGTCAAGGGGGAAAAGGAAAACTAGAAGCAAACCACGATACAGACATACTGAACATTTATGAAAGCAAACATCACTGATTCATTTTTCATATTAAAAAAATATCCTAAAATAGGTGTAATTGGCATATCTTCAGTAGCACCTGTTCTTTTAGTATGTTTGCTTGAATCATCAGGCAAACCATTGCCTTCCGCATTTTTGTTGCACTGTAGATCAAAGGCAAATATATTAATCATATAATGCTCACGATAAGAATGAACTAGATCAGATAAGAATTTCTTTCAAAATACGTGCCTGTACTTCATTTGCAGTGGATACTACTGTGTGATCAAATTGAAAGCTCAATTCTCTCTCCAAAGTGCTACTTTGATGAAATTTCGCATTATGCTGTGTAGTAATGGATCCAACACTGCCCTCCTATAGAAGAATAAAGTTAGGTAAAGCATCAACAGCAAGAACCTCATGGTACATGATATGCAGTTCATTGACTTGCTTTCGGGAAAGATACCAACATCAATCCTACATATGCAAACGAATTAACCTAAACTTTTTTGAATCTTGTGTGGATGATGCATCGCGCTTGAGTTTCACAAATTTATGAGTATGCATATAACAGTGCTGAGGATTTCCATAAAGATATATCCAAATTCATTTTCAGATAGTCATGGTCACAGCCAATATTAAGGACACTAATCTAATATAATAATTATAAAAGAAGGGAAACTTTCTTTTAGCATGTATTCTCTGGCAGCAACAACCATTACATGTTTCTCAATTCTCCCTGTAATTCATGTCAGCACAAAAATGGCATGCTATAACAAAGATTAGCATGTTGTAACAATTTATATGCAGAAAAAGAAACATTAGGGTGTTTGGTTTGAAGAATCAAACCATTCTAAATGAGATGGTGCATCATGAGTCCATTCCATCAAATTTGGTGGAATGACTCCATTCCTCACACTAGTACTAATTATTAGCTTGTGAGGAATGAGGTGATGATGCATCAACCCATTCCATTCCACAAACCAAACAAAAAAGTCAGTGAGAAGACGATGGACTGACCCATTCATCAAACCAAACACCCTAATGTTTCTTTTTCTGCATATAAATTGTTACAACATGCTAATCTTTGTTATAGCATGCCATTTTTGTGCTGACATGAATTACAGGGAGAATTGAGAAACATGTAATGGTTGTTGCTGCCAGAGAATACATGCTAAAAGAAAGTTTCCCTTCTTTTATAATTATTATATTAGATTAGTGTCCTTAATATTGGCTGTGACCATGACTATCTGAAAATGAATTTGGATATATCTTTATGGAAATCCTCAGCACTGTTATATGCATACTCATAAATTTGTGAAACTCAAGCGCGATGCATCATCCACACAAGATTCAAAAAAGTTTAGGTTAATTCGTTTGCATATGTAGGATTGATGTTGGTATCTTTCCCGAAAGCAAGTCAATGAACTGCATATCATGTACCATGAGGTTCTTGCTGTTGATGCTTTACCTAACTTTATTCTTCTATAGAGGGCAGTGTTGGATCCATTACTACACAGCATAATGCGAAATTTCATCAAAGTAGCACTTTGGAGAGAGAATTGAGCTTTCAATTTGATCACACAGTAGTATCCACTGCAAATGAAGTACAGGCACGTATTTTGAAAGAAATTCTTATCTGATCTAGTTCATTCTTATCGTGAGCATTATATGATTAATATATTTGCCTTTGATCTACAGTGCAACAAAAATGCGGAAGGCAATGGTTTGCCTGATGATTCAAGCAAACATACTAAAAGAACAGGTGCTACTGAAGATATGCCAATTACACCTATTTTAGGATATTTTTTTAATATGAAAAATGAATCAGTGATGTTTGCTTTCATAAATGTTCAGTATGTCTGTATCGTGGTTTGCTTCTAGTTTTCCTTTTCCCCCTTGACTATTGGAAACATTAACTATTTACAACTGTTCTGCAGAATTTTACTGAAATTTTTTGTTTAATGCACAGGTCGCCATGTGGGGATTTTAAGTCACTGCCCAAAGCGACTAGTTGCTCTCAAAGTCATGTACTTCGGCCAGAGGTGTGTTATTCTCCAAATAAAACATGCATGCTTCATTTAGCCTGCTTATGAATTCTTCTATTCATAATTTTTGAATTGATAATAGCTTCTTTAGGGCCTGTTTGGATCACTTTTGGATTATTGGAATCTGGGTTGTCAATGGGATTATAATAATCTGGATTATGAATTAAAATAATCTAGGTTGTTTGGATCCTTGGATTATATGTGCTAGATTACAGGATTTGGTTCTTTTGAGCACCTAGAATCTCCTCTTAGCAGGTTTATAAGATGGATTATAGGATTCGAGTAGTCTGTTGACAGGATTATTATAACCCAACCCATAATCTAGGGTGTTTGGATCACCTAGAGATTATTTTATCTTATTACTATAATCCAAAGGTGATCCAAACAGGTCCAGTGGTTTCTGGTGAATTCTTTCATTAGAATCCTACTACTCTCTGATCCAGTGGAAACAAACTACTATAATGCTGCATGTCAAGAGTTTTTTTCTTTAGACTGACCGTCTTTGTTGATCAAGTCATGTACTCATGTCAGTACTAAAAGCAACTGTTGATATGCAATGTAGTTACTAAACTGCTTACCTTTGATCCCAAACAAATAAAATATATTTTATGTAAAAAACATGCTCCTTCTCTAATCTTGTAACATGTTTTATTTTTCCTTAAAATGTTTGACCTTCTCTTGGTCTTGGCATCTGCTCATGTGCTCTGTTCTTAGCTGGTTCTTATTCAACTTGTATTACTTGTGATCTGTCTTTTCTCCCTGTTCATATGGCTCTGCTTGTTCTTGTGCAGATTCTATGGTTTTTCTTCGGAAGGTAACACTGAGCCAACAGTTGAGGTGATTTCCCTGTTGAGCTGTTTGCTTTGCTATTTCCGAAGTCATTTCCTCAAGAAGCTCTATCTTCTTGTTTTGTCAGTCTGAGATATTTAAAGCACTGGAAAGAGCAAAACTTATGGTTGGCAATAGGAAAGAATCGTGCTATTCGAGGTGTGGAAGAACTGACAAAGGAGTTTCTGCTACTGGACAGGTAGCCACAGACTACTTGTTATTCTGGCGAGTAACTCAAACGCCAGAGTCTAATGAATGCCTGTTTGATTATATGCTTCTTTATACTTGTAAATCATGGTCTTAGCTTTTATGTATTCTGGAGTAATACTTGGTACTGACTTTAATGCTATATAAAGAACACTTCTCAAAACTCCAAGGTATTCTGAAGTAATGCTTTGTCTCTGGTTTTCATGCTATTAAGAGCACCCGTCCGGGCTTATATGTGTTCTGATTTCTGAAGTTTGTCTGTTTTTAGTGCTAAAAATACAACTTTTGACAACATGGTCACAAGAATCATTCCTATTGAACCAATACATGTTGCTACTGATTATAGGAGTGATCACTATGTAACTTGTCAAATCCAGATAAAAACAAGTTCTCCTTTTTTTATTTTCCCCTTTACATGGGTAGTCTTTAACTATTTGGTTTCAAATTTGTATGAAACATTTTTATGTATCACATTGTAGAATGTAGAAGCAAATTTTTTTATAAAGACTATAATTAGTCTGAGATTTACAGAATGTTGACTGTATGCATTCTGCTGGAAATTGTTTCATTTGGTATTCTATAATTTTTTATTTGGTAGTGTGCTGAAATGGAGTTGTCTGTAGTGGGCAGTGTGCATTGAAGAGATGTTTTACCCCTTTTCCACACGCAGGTGATTTCCTTGTATCTGCGATCGAACATAAAGGATGTTGGAGGGGACATGTTAGATGAAAGATCCGGTATGCTTCTGCCTTGTATTCCCTTAGTGGTGTTGTAGACACCAAGGAATGCAGTGACATGAGTAATGATATGATTTGTTTCTTAAATGACTTGCTATCTTGCTAAGGGAAAAACCTCCATCTTCCCCTATCAAATACATTTGTTTGCTCCTGTCCTAGTATCATATTTTCCTAGCAGATGTCTCAATTGCGTCTTAGCTTCACTTGCAATTATTCTCTGTCACACTAAGATTTTTTTGTCCACAGAAATTGATTATGTGAAGGTATTGAATAGAATTCTTCCAAGAGATATACGTGTACTAGGTTGGTGTCCTGTTCCAGCAGATTTTCATGCCAGGTTAGCTATGTTCCATGTTTTATATTGTTCTTTCTTCTTGCAAGGATGAATGTACTGTTTTGCAAACAAGCATATATGATATATCTATTGACAAGTGTTAATTCTAAGGAGATACAGTGCTCCATCCTTTTGTGATCAGGTTATTATGTCCAGTTATTTTTGAACGTAATTATGTCCAGTTATATGATGATGTTACTTTGTGGTTGCTGATTGGCACTTGATTTTTTCTCCCACTGCTATTTTGCAGATTCACCTGTTTGAGCCGGGAATATAAATACTTATTTTGGAAGGGGGACTTGGATATATTGGTACTTACACTACCCTTGATTTTTTTTTTATACTTGCCCAGTGAGTTAAGACTTGTCCATGTCTACTGAGCTACCAACTTTCATTTGCAAGCAGGAAATGCAGAAAGCTGCATCCAAATTCATTGGAGAACATGACTTTAGGAATTTTTGTAAGATGGATGCAGCAAATGTGAGTAACTACAGGCGGCGCATTACAGAATTTACTATTTCTGCATGTGACAGAAGGTTAAATTTACATTGTAGTTAAACACTCGTTTCATTTTGCATGTAATATCCTCTAATGCCCAGTAAAAATGCTTCATATCTTCTAGGTCCAACAATGATGAGCTGTGCTCCATGACGATCAAGGGTAGCGCTTTCCTGTGGCATCAAGTTCGCTGCATGGTAGCTGTGCTATTTCTAATAGGTCAAGGCCTTGAGTCACCATCTGTAAGTAAAATTTCCTCTTAAGCTTCCTTTTGTCGAAGAGTCAATCACATGTTCCCTCAGGTCCATGGATTGTCGATGCCCCATGCAAGAACTGGGTGTGATGTACTTTTGGTGAAACCGTGCTTGTAGTTGGCTTTGTAAGGATTTCTTACCTCCACTAATTTTCTTATTTTACCGCAGGTAGTTGATTCACTATTGGATATTACGAAAACTCCTAGGAAACCTCAATATAAAATGGCGCCAGAGCTTCCATTGATTTTGCGATCTTGTCTATTTGATAAAGCCAACTTTATGTGTTCATCAGGTTTGTCTTATTAGACTTTTGGAGATCACTTTCAGAGATCATTCCTTAGCCATTGAGTATTATTTGATATTTTGATGTGTCCTCAAAACAAGATGTGTTACTTACTCACTTGCTCACCTGATCAGATAATTTTACTTCGATGCGGACCAGTGACTGAACTCCTAGTAATTCCAAGAAAGGCCTTGACTCCCTAGTCACACTGGGTGCTTGGATCCTTTGGAAACACTGTAACGAGTCCTTAGACCAATCCTTTACGAGGGGCATTGTGGTGTTTAGCGGGTGCTAGAGGGTTGACGCAGCTTGATGCTTCTGGTTGAGCCTTGTAGTATTTCCTTCGATTTGGTTGGGGTCGCTCTTTCTTGTTTTCTCTATGTCTGGTCTCCCTCAGGACCTGAGATGAGTTATCTTATTGTGTGTAGTTGTGTTGCATGTGTGTTGTAAACTTGTAACTATCATGTTTTCTCCTTAATGCAATGATATGCAGCTCTCCTGCATATTCGGGGGAAAAATCGTTATAATTTACTTCCAATTCTTAATTTAACTGAAAATGTTAGGTCTAGGCAATCCATTTCTTTTTCTGCTTATGCTTTAAATGG
>JAHUYU010000331.1:0-22207 GCA_030439765.1 Tripidium arundinaceum | reverse complement strand
GAACTCGATTCCGCAGGTACAAGCCGTAGAGAGAGCACCGACAGGCCGACACTTCCTCCAAACTCTTCCCTCTCACTCTATCTCACTATTTCTAGATAAGACTAGATCCTAATCTTTGGAGGACTAATCTTCTACTTGAATGCTGGCTCAGATCCTGTCTATGGATTGTGGATACTAGAGAAGGCTCAGGGTTTCTTCCCAGGATTCAGGCTCTCCCTGCCGGAGGGGGTACAGGGCTATATTTATAGGGGATAGCAATAAATCTGAGCCCTCGGATCAAACCGACCTTGATCAATGGTATAGATGCAATCTTTAAGGCGGTGGAGGAACCGACGTTGAAGCAGACATTGACATGAGGGGCCCATAGGCCGACCGGCCTAGTGGTGAGGCCGGCCGGCCCTACCTGGTGGCCTCTCAGGGTCTGCTTCGGGGGGTGGCTCTCTGGAGTCCTCTAGAATCTTCTGGTGCTTGTTATCCGAATTATTTCGTAATTTGCTTTGACGAATAGGTCCTTCTTACCTGTTTTCTGGATAAACCCTGTAAAAACATAGATTCACCAAAACTCGTGGAATTTGTTAGTTTAAACCCCTAGTTTTATGTTGGCGATCATTTTTATGCATTTATTCAAGTTATATTAACGGTTCATGATAGATGTTAACTACCGTCAACAAACTCCCCCACACTTAGGCTTTTACTCGTCCTCGATAAAAGGATGGATTACTTTTAGACGTAGCCTTGGTAAGGATCCAAAAATACCACATATACTGAGTGATTTGAGAGTACCATAAAAGGAGAAGGTAAGCTATGTTTTGTTTTCAAAAATCTTAAAATGTTTCTCCAATTGACTTGACTGAGGGAAGATGGTGATCTGTTTCAAGCTGTTCCATTCTTCAACCACCCAAAGTTTCATGGTAGACACATTGAATTCCACAATACAGGTATGACTGGGAACAATGTGGAGTTGATATCTTGTCCCAAGGCTACGTCTAAAAGTAATCCATCCTTTTATCGAGGACGAGTAAAAGCCTAAGTGTGGGGGAGTTTGTTGACGGTAGTTAACATCTATCATGAACCGTTAATATAACTTGAATAAATGCATAAAAATGATCGCCAACATAAAACTAGGGGTTTAAACTAACAAATTCCACGAGTTTTGGTGAATCTATGTTTTTACAGGGTTTATCCAGAAAACAGGTAAGAAGGACCTATTCGTCAAAGCAAATTACGAAATAATTCGGATAACAAGCACCAGAAGATTCTAGAGGACTCCAGAGAGCCACCCCCCGAAGCAGACCCTGAGAGGCCACCAGGTAGGGCCGGCCGGCCTCACCACTAGGCCGGTCGGCCTATGGGCCCCTCATGTCAATGTCTGCTTCAACGTCGGTTCCTCCACCGCCTTAAAGATTGCATCTATACCATTGATCAAGGTCGGTTTGATCCGAGGGCTCAGATTTATTGCTATCCCCTATAAATATAGCCCTGTACCCCCTCCGGCAGGGAGAGCCTGAATCCTGGGAAGAAACCCTGAGCCTTCTCTAGTATCCACAATCCATAGACAGGATCTGAGCCAGCATTCAAGTAGAAGATTAGTCCTCCAAAGATTAGGATCTAGTCTTATCTAGAAATAGTGAGATAGAGTGAGAGGGAAGAGTTTGGAGGAAGTGTCGGCCTGTCGGTGCTCTCTCTACGGCTTGTACCTGCGGAATCGAGTTCTCCAAGAGCTTGCTTCTGAGATTTCTCTGGTATTCAACTTCTGATTCAAGTAAGTAACACTGTTTATATTGTTTTTCAGGTTTACGACTCTTTTGAGTGCTTTAATCCTTGTAGCTCCTGGGTTAAAGTAGTATTCGTAGTGTAAGCGTGGTGCTTAGACTCGGTTACTCGTAGATGTACCCTACTTTCCGGATCGGTGGTAGCTCGTGAGGGTGACTTTATAGCCTCGTTGAATTCTTTGTAGTCCACCTCCCATTAGTAGGCCGAGCAGGACCTGTTACTAAGAAGAGCATACTCTGCTTGTGTTCTTCTATAGTAATTTTTCTAGTTGAATAATACTAGATATAGCTTGCTGAACAATACTAGACATAACTTGATGAGATTAGAATTAGAAGACCTTTGTGGTCTTCTCTACGCTCCTATCTTCTCCGTCCTTGTTTGCTACTCAGGGGTTAAGCTTAGCTTTAGTTTCTCACACACGTTTCCTTGAGTTCGATATTCTAGAATACTTTCTGGTGAAGTGCTACATCGGTATCCGTGCGCTTGCGGATTTATCTGTGTACGTTTAAAAATACCAACAAATTCTAATTTGAAAAAGCATTTTTTAAATCTGAAAACCTTTAACCAAGGCTGGCAACTAATAAAAACCGCCTCGGTTAAAGTCTTAACCGCGACGGGCTCTTTAGGACAACCGCCTCGGTTAAAATCTTAATCGAGGCGGGCACATTAGGACAACCGCCTCGGTTAATACATATTGACCGAGGCGGTTGCGTAAAGCCGACCGCCACGGTTAACGAATTAACCGAGGCGGTTATGGAGACCGCCACGGTTAAGCCTCGATTAACTGTGACCTTTCGATCGAGGCGGTTGCAAAAACCGCCTCAGTTAAGTCAAAACGCCCGCTGCGGTTAAAGTTTCTGTAGTAGTGTGGATTTGAGGAGTATTGTTTTATTCATTTGTGAATGTGGTTTATTTATTATATATAATGGCCTTTATTTCTTTATGGAAACTTCATTGGATAAATATTCTTACCATGAACCTTTATTTATTATGACATGTATTCTTCTATATTTAAAACCGATTTCTAATGAACTTGTAGTTTGAATGACATGTTTAGGCAGTTTGCTTGCTAAGATTTATTCTCACCGCGTTATCTTTCAAGGTGCTTGATTTAGATGCTTTGCTTGAAGGGATGGGATTAGCGGCACATCTTCAATGTTTCACCCACATTTAGAGATAATAATAAAACTTTTAGCTTGCTGTAATAAACTTAATTTATGTGTCACAGTGACCATTTGTGTTTTAATAAAAACGTTTGAGGTGGAGTTAATTATAGTTTTGTTCTTGTTGTTGCTTTCGCGCTTTACTATGATGATGGGTTTTGTTACCGAGTTTTATACTTTGGCATAAGGGAAGGGATGTTAATAACATCTTGGGTTTTTGTGGCGCCTGGGGTGTTACACCAATTCAATGGATATGGCAAATATCACAAAAATCCCACAAATGGTGAATTGGGAGTTCTCTCTAAGATTTTCTGAAATTAGACAACTCAAGAATGCATCAGCAACCTTCCAAGGCGGTGGAAGGAGGTATAAATAGCGCCCCCCACCCCCTCTACCAAAAACTATTCGTTGGGGGAACAGGTTAACTTAGAACTAACCGTTACCTATTCAAACTACCAAAACTGGCCCTAGCCGGTTTGGAAAGCTGGCCTAGGCCGTTTTGGGAAACCGGCCTAGGCCATTTTTGGGAAACTGGTCCAGGCTGTTTTTTCTAGCATCTACTCAGTTAAACCCTATTCTCATGTTAGTCTCTCGAATTTCTCACTTAGATATTTTAAGCACTTGTAGACCTCATCTAGTACTTAGTGTTGCATCACTCCTGATAGCACAACAAATCTATACTCAAAAGTTAAAGATACACATTTTTTACCACTTGATCTTGTCATTCGTCAAATATTGTCGATTTCTCAATTTTCATCATTTGAGTGATTTCAACACCTTCATTGCCTTGAGCTAAACCACATTGAGCTATCACTGTGGATTTCTTAAACCATTTGATCAATACTACACTTTTCATCCAAAACATTTTCAAATAATTCAGTAATGATTTGATCATTCACGTCAATAGGACTTTGCATAGCGTGACTGGTACCTCGACTCAGGCCCTATTTGGTACAACTTCTCTAGGAAGTGCTTCTCAGATAAGCTGCACAAATAGAGTAAAAGCGTGGTCAAAATAAGCTAATCTGATCCAGCTTCTGCTTTTTAGTACAAACGAGAGTGATGAGAATAAGTGCGACCAGAATAAGTTGCAGAAAAGCGTATTGTTTGGTGGTTGATTTTAGTTTATTTTGGCCATAAGCAGCTTATAAGTTGTATCAAACAGGCCCTCAATACAAATACTCCCTTGCCATGGTCTCTCAGTCTCCGAGCCGTTGCTTGCCCTTCACCTTCGTTTAGTCCCTCGAATCCCTTTCCTTGCTATCTTCACTCTATCAAGTCATGAAGTCACATCTTGTCTTTGAATCAACTTTAACTTTAAGCGTACATTGAGAACCATTTTATTTACATTGTTGTCTTTTGCTTGAATCTGCACTGGCAATCTCCATGTAGTGAGACCATCCCATATGCAATCACCTATTTCTCATCTTCACTTTAACACACATGCTTGCCATTTCATTTATTATAAGACCCAAATTCTGTATCGCATTATATGACCAAGCTTCGTACGAGAGGCCAATGGATATCCATCAAATTATCTCTCTTTTATCATATTCACCACATGCCTGTCATTTATGCATTTTACTAATTAACCTTGGACACATTTCTCATTTATGTCATTTGCTTCACGATATTTATTATGTGAAGCTATTCTTTTATAGCTCTAAATCCATCTTATTATTGCTTAGTATTGCTTATAAAGGACAGCCTTACAGGCCTTGCATGCAAATGCAACCGGTTGTGTTGGGTTCTGTCATCAGTTGGCGTCAGCCTGGCTCCCCGCGCTGCTGTTTGCTTGGTTGAATGAGGCAATGAGCTGTCTCAGAAAGGTGCGGCCAGGCGTCCAACTTTGCATCAGGCCGGCCTGGCTCACGAGTCACGACTGAGCCAAGTTGGATGCCCGCGTAACCAATCACGCCATCATCCCCATCTTAGCTGTTGCCTGTCGGTGGGTTCCAGAGTTGGACGACACACACACAGGCCAGCAGCAGGGTGTATGCACATCCTGATATGGTGCGTGTAAAGTAAACGCATCGGCAAGACACCAGCGACGAACGCGGCAACAGGCATCATGGCTAGCTTTGGAGTCTGGACGCGAGAACGCAGCATTATATTGGATCTGGAGCCCAGTTAAAAGGCCATTGGCTTTCTTCAACTTTCAACGGGGAAGTCAGAACTCAGAAAGTGGAGTTGGAAACGGCCGGAACCCGGAATTGCATCTGCAGCTGGCCTCGGTTTTGCTAGCCTCGGCCTTGAACTAGTACACACAGTCCATGGGCGGTCTCGTTTGCCTGTTTTGTTCGGCCCGGCTGGCTGGTTCCTCTCGGATCTCCGCGAGACGGCGAAGCGGGGACGTGGCCGTGTCAGCGGTATCATCATGCCTCTGCCGGCCTGCCCCTGCTCTTCTTCGCGCGAGCTGAAACACAGATACGGTCCCACAATATCCTCTATGCTACTATGTCAACATGCATAGTAAAAAAGTAGTAATAGGTAAAGAAAAGGGAGATATGAGATATATCCTGATGATAGTATACCTCCCAGGCCAGAACTTGTTTCAGAAGAGGAATCGATCAAGCTTAATCAACCATCAACAAGAAATCCTGATACTTGAGGGTTTGATCAAGGGCGTGCAGAAATAGTGCTTCAGGATCCATTGTGTGTCTATAAGACCTTTTGTTCTTCTTTGCATATGTTATTTTGGCACAAGTTTTTTTGTTTTAAAAATAAATAGTCTGAAAAGGCTAAATTATCTGAAATGAATTTCTAGATCCTACGATTTCTTACCATCAAGCGAGGAAAACAAGCCTCGATTCCGAAATTCCTTATTTCTATCTCATGCGAAGTATATATTTTTTTATGAAATTCATATAGGTTCAAAGCTGAACTTCATTGAAAAAGGTAAATAATTCTATTTGCTCACAAAAAATTGTCCCCCGCCATACTTTATTTCCCTCTATTTGTCCACTACCGCACCCGAACCTAAGCAAAGTAAGTTCAAATAAAGAATAAATAGTAACCTTTAACAAACAAATAAGAAGAAAAATTATTCTTACTTTGACACAAAAATTCCTCCTAAAAGGTCTGGTTCCTTATATTGTTGTTGCCATTGCTTTGAATCCTCTTCTTTCGCATGAGATAGAAATAAGGAATTTCGGAATCGAGGCTTGTTTTCCTCGCTTGATGGTAAGAAATCGTAGGATCTAGAAATTCATTTCAGATAATTTAGCCTTTTCAGACTATTTATTTTTAAAACAAAAAAACTTGTGCCAAAATAACATATGCAAAGAAGAACAAAAGGTCTTATAGACACACAATGGATCCTGAAGCACTATTTCTGCACGCCCTTGATCAAACCCTCAAGTATCAGGATTTCTTGTTGATGGTTGATTAAGCTTGATCGATTCCTCTTCTGAAACAAGTTCTGGCCTGGGAGGTATACTATCATCAGGATATATCTCATATCTCCCTTTTCTTTACCTATTACTACTTTTTTACTATGCATGTTGACATAGTAGCATAGAGGATATTGTGGGACCGTATCTGTGTTTCAGCTCGCGCGAAGAAGAGCAGGGGCAGGCCGGCAGAGGCATGATGATACCGCTGACACGGCCACGTCCCCGCTTCGCCGTCTCGCGGAGATCCGAGAGGAACCAGCCAGCCGGGCCGAACAAAACAGGCAAACGAGACCGCCCATGGACTGTGTGTACTAGTTCAAGGCCGAGGCTAGCAAAACCGAGGCCAGCTGCAGATGCAATTCCGGGTTCCGGCCGTTTCCAACTCCACTTTCTGAGTTCTGACTTCCCCGTTGAAAGTTGAAGAAAGCCAATGGCCTTTTAACTGGGCTCCAGATCCAATATAATGCTGCGTTCTCGCGTCCAGACTCCAAAGCTAGCCATGATGCCTGTTGCCGCGTTCGTCGCTGGTGTCTTGCCGATGCGTTTACTTTACACGCACCATATCAGGATGTGCATACACCCTGCTGCTGGCCTGTGTGTGTGTCGTCCAACTCTGGAACCCACCGACAGGCAACAGCTAAGATGGGGATGATGGCGTGATTGGTTACGCGGGCATCCAACTTGGCTCAGTCGTGACTCGTGAGCCAGGCCGGCCTGATGCAAAGTTGGACGCCTGGCCGCACCTTTCTGAGACAGCTCATTGCCTCATTCAACCAAGCAAACAGCAGCGCGGGGAGCCAGGCTGACGCCAACTGATGACAGAACCCAACACAACCGGTTGCATTTGCATGCAAGGCCTGTAAGGCTGTCCTTTATAAGCAATACTAAGCAATAATAAGATGGATTTAGAGCTATAAAAGAATAGCTTCACATAATAAATATCGTGAAGCAAATGACATAAATGAGAAATGTGTCCAAGGTTAATTAGTAAAATGCATAAATGACAGGCATGTGGTGAATATGATAAAAGAGAGATAATTTGATGGATATCCATTGGCCTCTCGTACGAAGCTTGGTCATATAATGCGATACAGAATTTGGGTCTTATAATAAATGAAATGGCAAGCATGTGTGTTAAAGTGAAGATGAGAAATAGGTGATTGCATATGGGATGGTCTCACTACATGGAGATTGCCAGTGCAGATTCAAGCAAAAGACAACAATGTAAATAAAATGGTTCTCAATGTACGCTTAAAGTTAAAGTTGATTCAAAGACAAGATGTGACTTCATGACTTGATAGAGTGAAGATAGCAAGGAAAGGGATTCGAGGGACTAAACGAAGGTGAAGGGCAAGCAACGGCTCGGAGACTGAGAGACCATGGCAAGGGAGTATTTGTATTGAGGGCCTGTTTGATACAACTTATAAGCTGCTTATGGCCAAAATAAACTAAAATCAACCACCAAACAATACGCTTTTCTGCAACTTATTCTGGTCGCACTTATTCTCATCACTCTCGTTTGTACTAAAAAGCAGAAGCTGGATCAGATTAGCTTATTTTGACCACGCTTTTACTCTATTTGTGCAGCTTATCTGAGAAGCACTTCCTAGAGAAGTTGTACCAAATAGGGCCTGAGTCGAGGTACCAGTCACGCTATGCAAAGTCCTATTGACGTGAATGATCAAATCATTACTGAATTATTTGAAAATGTTTTGGATGAAAAGTGTAGTATTGATCAAATGGTTTAAGAAATCCACAGTGATAGCTCAATGTGGTTAGCTCAAGGCAATGAAGGTGTTGAAATCACTCAAATGATGAAAATTGAGAAATCGACAATATTTGACGAATGACAAGATCAAGTGGTAAAAAATGTGTATCTTTAACTTTTGAGTATAGATTTGTTGTGCTATCAGGAGTGATGCAACACTAAGTACTAGATGAGGTCTACAAGTGCTTAAAATATCTAAGTGAGAAATTCGAGAGACTAACATGAGAATAGGGTTTAACTGAGTAGATGCTAGAAAAAACAGCCTGGACCAGTTTCCCAAAAATGGCCTAGGCCGGTTTCCCAAAACGGCCTAGGCCAGCTTTCCAAACCGGCTAGGGCCAGTTTTGGTAGTTTGAATAGGTAACGGTTAGTTCTAAGTTAACCTGTTCCCCCAACGAATAGTTTTTGGTAGAGGGGGTGGGGGGCGCTATTTATACCTCCTTCCACCGCCTTGGAAGGTTGCTGATGCATTCTTGAGTTGTCTAATTTCAGAAAATCTTAGAGAGAACTCCCAATTCACCATTTGTGGGATTTTTGTGATATTTGCCATATCCATTGAATTGGTGTAACACCCCAGGCGCCACAAAAACCCAAGATGTTATTAACATCCCTTCCCTTATGCCAAAGTATAAAACTCGGTAACAAAACCCATCATCATAGTAAAGCGCGAAAGCAACAACAAGAACAAAACTATAATTAACTCCACCTCAAACGTTTTTATTAAAACACAAATGGTCACTGTGACACATAAATTAAGTTTATTACAGCAAGCTAAAAGTTTTATTATTATCTCTAAATGTGGGTGAAACATTGAAGATGTGCCGCTAATCCCATCCCTTCAAGCAAAGCATCTAAATCAAGCACCTTGAAAGATAACGCGGTGAGAATAAATCTTAGCAAGCAAACTGCCTAAACATGTCATTCAAACTACAAGTTCATTAGAAATCGGTTTTAAATATAGAAGAATACATGTCATAATAAATAAAGGTTCATGGTAAGAATATTTATCCAATGAAGTTTCCATAAAGAAATAAAGGCCATTATATATAATAAATAAACCACATTCACAAATGAATAAAACAATACTCCTCAAATCCACACTACTACAGAAACTTTAACCGCAGCGGGCGTTTTGACTTAACTGAGGCGGTTTTTGCAACCGCCTCGATCGAAAGGTCACAGTTAATCGAGGCTTAACCGTGGCGGTCTCCATAACCGCCTCGGTTAATTCGTTAACCGTGGCGGTCGGCTTTACGCAACCGCCTCGGTCAATATGTATTAACCGAGGCGGTTGTCCTAATGTGCCCGCCTCGATTAAGATTTTAACCGAGGCGGTTGTCCTAAAGAGCCCGTCGCGGTTAAGACTTTAACCGAGGCGGTTTTTATTAGTTGCCAGCCTTGGTTAAAGGTTTTCAGATTTAAAAAATGCTTTTTCAAATTAGAATTTGTTGGTATTTTTAAACGTACACAGATAAATCCGCAAGCGCACGGATACCGATGTAGCACTTCACCAGAAAGTATTCTAGAATATCGAACTCAAGGAAACGTGTGTGAGAAACTAAAGCTAAGCTTAACCCCTGAGTAGCAAACAAGGACGGAGAAGATAGGAGCGTAGAGAAGACCACAAAGGTCTTCTAATTCTAATCTCATCAAGTTATGTCTAGTATTGTTCAGCAAGCTATATCTAGTATTATTCAACTAGAAAAATTACTATAGAAGAACACAAGCAGAGTATGCTCTTCTTAGTAACAGGTCCTGCTCGGCCTACTAATGGGAGGTGGACTACAAAGAATTCAACGAGGCTATAAAGTCACCCTCACGAGCTACCACCGATCCGGAAAGTAGGGTACATCTACGAGTAACCGAGTCTAAGCACCACGCTTACACTACGAATACTACTTTAACCCAGGAGCTACAAGGATTAAAGCACTCAAAAGAGTCGTAAACCTGAAAAACAATATAAACAGTGTTACTTACTTGAATCAGAAGTTGAATACCAGAGAAATCTCAGAAGCAAGCTCTTGGAGAACTCGATTCCGCAGGTACAAGCCGTAGAGAGAGCACCGACAGGCCGACACTTCCTCCAAACTCTTCCTCTCACTCTATCTCACTATTTCTAGATAAGACTAGATCCTAATCTTTGGAGGACTAATCTTCTACTTGAATGCTGGCTCAGATCCTGTCTATGGATTGTGGATACTAGAGAAGGCTCAGGGTTTCTTCCCAGGATTCAGGCTCTCCCTGCCGGAGGGGGTACAGGGCTATATTTATAGGGGATAGCAATAAATCTGAGCCCTCGGATCAAACCGACCTTGATCAATGGTATAGATGCAATCTTTAAGGCGGTGGAGGAACCGACGTTGAAGCAGACATTGACATGAGGGGCCCATAGGCCGACCGGCCTAGTGGTGAGGCCGGCCGGCCCTACCTGGTGGCCTCTCAGGGTCTGCTTCGGGGGGTGGCTCTCTGGAGTCCTCTAGAATCTTCTGGTGCTTGTTATCCGAATTATTTCGTAATTTGCTTTGACGAATAGGTCCTTCTTACCTGTTTTCTGGATAAACCCTGTAAAAACATAGATTCACCAAAACTCGTGGAATTTGTTAGTTTAAACCCCTAGTTTTATGTTGGCGATCATTTTTATGCATTTATTCAAGTTATATTAACGGTTCATGATAGATGTTAACTACCGTCAACAAACTCCCCCACACTTAGGCTTTTACTCGTCCTCGATAAAAGGATGGATTACTTTTAGACGTAGCCTTGGGACAAGATATCAACTCCACATTGTTCCCAGTCATACCTGTATTGTGGAATTCAATGTGTCTACCATGAAACTTTGGGTGGTTGAAGAATGGAACAGCTTGAAACAGATCACCATCTTCCCTCAGTCAAGTCAATTGGAGAAACATTTTAAGATTTTTGAAAACAAAACATAGCTTACCTTCTCCTTTTATGGTACTCTCAAATCACTCAGTATATGTGGTATTTTTGGATCCTTACCAAGGCTACGTCTAAAAGTAATCCATCCTTTTATCGAGGACGAGTAAAAGCCTAAGTGTGGGGGAGTTTGTTGACGGTAGTTAACATCTATCATGAACCGTTAATATAACTTGAATAAATGCATAAAAATGATCGCCAACATAAAACTAGGGGTTTAAACTAACAAATTCCACGAGTTTTGGTGAATCTATGTTTTTACAGGGTTTATCCAGAAAACAGGTAAGAAGGACCTATTCGTCAAAGCAAATTACGAAATAATTCGGATAACAAGCACCAGAAGATTCTAGAGGACTCCAGAGAGCCACCCCCCGAAGCAGACCCTGAGAGGCCACCAGGTAGGGCCGGCCGGCCTCACCACTAGGCCGGTCGGCCTATGGGCCCCTCATGTCAATGTCTGCTTCAACGTCGGTTCCTCCACCGCCTTAAAGATTGCATCTATACCATTGATCAAGGTCGGTTTGATCCGAGGGCTCAGATTTATTGCTATCCCCTATAAATATAGCCCTGTACCCCCTCCGGCAGGGAGAGCCTGAATCCTGGGAAGAAACCCTGAGCCTTCTCTAGTATCCACAATCCATAGACAGGATCTGAGCCAGCATTCAAGTAGAAGATTAGTCCTCCAAAGATTAGGATCTAGTCTTATCTAGAAATAGTGAGATAGAGTGAGAGGGAAGAGTTTGGAGGAAGTGTCGGCCTGTCGGTGCTCTCTCTACGGCTTGTACCTGCGGAATCGAGTTCTCCAAGAGCTTGCTTCTGAGATTTCTCTGGTATTCAACTTCTGATTCAAGTAAGTAACACTGTTTATATTGTTTTTCAGGTTTACGACTCTTTTGAGTGCTTTAATCCTTGTAGCTCCTGGGTTAAAGTAGTATTCGTAGTGTAAGCGTGGTGCTTAGACTCGGTTACTCGTAGATGTACCCTACTTTCCGGATCGGTGGTAGCTCGTGAGGGTGACTTTATAGCCTCGTTGAATTCTTTGTAGTCCACCTCCCATTAGTAGGCCGAGCAGGACCTGTTACTAAGAAGAGCATACTCTGCTTGTGTTCTTCTATAGTAATTTTTCTAGTTGAATAATACTAGATATAGCTTGCTGAACAATACTAGACATAACTTGATGAGATTAGAATTAGAAGACCTTTGTGGTCTTCTCTACGCTCCTATCTTCTCCGTCCTTGTTTGCTACTCAGGGGTTAAGCTTAGCTTTAGTTTCTCACACACGTTTCCTTGAGTTCGATATTCTAGAATACTTTCTGGTGAAGTGCTACATCGGTATCCGTGCGCTTGCGGATTTATCTGTGTACGTTTAAAAATACCAACAAATTCTAATTTGAAAAAGCATTTTTTAAATCTGAAAACCTTTAACCAAGGCTGGCAACTAATAAAAACCGCCTCGGTTAAAGTCTTAACCGCGACGGGCTCTTTAGGACAACCGCCTCGGTTAAAATCTTAATCGAGGCGGGCACATTAGGACAACCGCCTCGGTTAATACATATTGACCGAGGCGGTTGCGTAAAGCCGACCGCCACGGTTAACGAATTAACCGAGGCGGTTATGGAGACCGCCACGGTTAAGCCTCGATTAACTGTGACCTTTCGATCGAGGCGGTTGCAAAAACCGCCTCAGTTAAGTCAAAACGCCCGCTGCGGTTAAAGTTTCTGTAGTAGTGTGGATTTGAGGAGTATTGTTTTATTCATTTGTGAATGTGGTTTATTTATTATATATAATGGCCTTTATTTCTTTATGGAAACTTCATTGGATAAATATTCTTACCATGAACCTTTATTTATTATGACATGTATTCTTCTATATTTAAAACCGATTTCTAATGAACTTGTAGTTTGAATGACATGTTTAGGCAGTTTGCTTGCTAAGATTTATTCTCACCGCGTTATCTTTCAAGGTGCTTGATTTAGATGCTTTGCTTGAAGGGATGGGATTAGCGGCACATCTTCAATGTTTCACCCACATTTAGAGATAATAATAAAACTTTTAGCTTGCTGTAATAAACTTAATTTATGTGTCACAGTGACCATTTGTGTTTTAATAAAAACGTTTGAGGTGGAGTTAATTATAGTTTTGTTCTTGTTGTTGCTTTCGCGCTTTACTATGATGATGGGTTTTGTTACCGAGTTTTATACTTTGGCATAAGGGAAGGGATGTTAATAACATCTTGGGTTTTTGTGGCGCCTGGGGTGTTACACCAATTCAATGGATATGGCAAATATCACAAAAATCCCACAAATGGTGAATTGGGAGTTCTCTCTAAGATTTTCTGAAATTAGACAACTCAAGAATGCATCAGCAACCTTCCAAGGCGGTGGAAGGAGGTATAAATAGCGCCCCCCACCCCCTCTACCAAAAACTATTCGTTGGGGGAACAGGTTAACTTAGAACTAACCGTTACCTATTCAAACTACCAAAACTGGCCCTAGCCGGTTTGGAAAGCTGGCCTAGGCCGTTTTGGGAAACCGGCCTAGGCCATTTTTGGGAAACTGGTCCAGGCTGTTTTTTCTAGCATCTACTCAGTTAAACCCTATTCTCATGTTAGTCTCTCGAATTTCTCACTTAGATATTTTAAGCACTTGTAGACCTCATCTAGTACTTAGTGTTGCATCACTCCTGATAGCACAACAAATCTATACTCAAAAGTTAAAGATACACATTTTTTACCACTTGATCTTGTCATTCGTCAAATATTGTCGATTTCTCAATTTTCATCATTTGAGTGATTTCAACACCTTCATTGCCTTGAGCTAAACCACATTGAGCTATCACTGTGGATTTCTTAAACCATTTGATCAATACTACACTTTTCATCCAAAACATTTTCAAATAATTCAGTAATGATTTGATCATTCACGTCAATAGGACTTTGCATAGCGTGACTGGTACCTCGACTCAGGCCCTATTTGGTACAACTTCTCTAGGAAGTGCTTCTCAGATAAGCTGCACAAATAGAGTAAAAGCGTGGTCAAAATAAGCTAATCTGATCCAGCTTCTGCTTTTTAGTACAAACGAGAGTGATGAGAATAAGTGCGACCAGAATAAGTTGCAGAAAAGCGTATTGTTTGGTGGTTGATTTTAGTTTATTTTGGCCATAAGCAGCTTATAAGTTGTATCAAACAGGCCCTCAATACAAATACTCCCTTGCCATGGTCTCTCAGTCTCCGAGCCGTTGCTTGCCCTTCACCTTCGTTTAGTCCCTCGAATCCCTTTCCTTGCTATCTTCACTCTATCAAGTCATGAAGTCACATCTTGTCTTTGAATCAACTTTAACTTTAAGCGTACATTGAGAACCATTTTATTTACATTGTTGTCTTTTGCTTGAATCTGCACTGGCAATCTCCATGTAGTGAGACCATCCCATATGCAATCACCTATTTCTCATCTTCACTTTAACACACATGCTTGCCATTTCATTTATTATAAGACCCAAATTCTGTATCGCATTATATGACCAAGCTTCGTACGAGAGGCCAATGGATATCCATCAAATTATCTCTCTTTTATCATATTCACCACATGCCTGTCATTTATGCATTTTACTAATTAACCTTGGACACATTTCTCATTTATGTCATTTGCTTCACGATATTTATTATGTGAAGCTATTCTTTTATAGCTCTAAATCCATCTTATTATTGCTTAGTATTGCTTATAAAGGACAGCCTTACAGGCCTTGCATGCAAATGCAACCGGTTGTGTTGGGTTCTGTCATCAGTTGGCGTCAGCCTGGCTCCCCGCGCTGCTGTTTGCTTGGTTGAATGAGGCAATGAGCTGTCTCAGAAAGGTGCGGCCAGGCGTCCAACTTTGCATCAGGCCGGCCTGGCTCACGAGTCACGACTGAGCCAAGTTGGATGCCCGCGTAACCAATCACGCCATCATCCCCATCTTAGCTGTTGCCTGTCGGTGGGTTCCAGAGTTGGACGACACACACACAGGCCAGCAGCAGGGTGTATGCACATCCTGATATGGTGCGTGTAAAGTAAACGCATCGGCAAGACACCAGCGACGAACGCGGCAACAGGCATCATGGCTAGCTTTGGAGTCTGGACGCGAGAACGCAGCATTATATTGGATCTGGAGCCCAGTTAAAAGGCCATTGGCTTTCTTCAACTTTCAACGGGGAAGTCAGAACTCAGAAAGTGGAGTTGGAAACGGCCGGAACCCGGAATTGCATCTGCAGCTGGCCTCGGTTTTGCTAGCCTCGGCCTTGAACTAGTACACACAGTCCATGGGCGGTCTCGTTTGCCTGTTTTGTTCGGCCCGGCTGGCTGGTTCCTCTCGGATCTCCGCGAGACGGCGAAGCGGGGACGTGGCCGTGTCAGCGGTATCATCATGCCTCTGCCGGCCTGCCCCTGCTCTTCTTCGCGCGAGCTGAAACACAGATACGGTCCCACAATATCCTCTATGCTACTATGTCAACATGCATAGTAAAAAAGTAGTAATAGGTAAAGAAAAGGGAGATATGAGATATATCCTGATGATAGTATACCTCCCAGGCCAGAACTTGTTTCAGAAGAGGAATCGATCAAGCTTAATCAACCATCAACAAGAAATCCTGATACTTGAGGGTTTGATCAAGGGCGTGCAGAAATAGTGCTTCAGGATCCATTGTGTGTCTATAAGACCTTTTGTTCTTCTTTGCATATGTTATTTTGTCCCAAGGCTACGTCTAAAAGTAATCCATCCTTTTATCGAGGACGAGTAAAAGCCTAAGTGTGGGGGAGTTTGTTGACGGTAGTTAACATCTATCATGAACCGTTAATATAACTTGAATAAATGCATAAAAATGATCGCCAACATAAAACTAGGGGTTTAAACTAACAAATTCCACGAGTTTTGGTGAATCTATGTTTTTACAGGGTTTATCCAGAAAACAGGTAAGAAGGACCTATTCGTCAAAGCAAATTACGAAATAATTCGGATAACAAGCACCAGAAGATTCTAGAGGACTCCAGAGAGCCACCCCCCGAAGCAGACCCTGAGAGGCCACCAGGTAGGGCCGGCCGGCCTCACCACTAGGCCGGTCGGCCTATGGGCCCCTCATGTCAATGTCTGCTTCAACGTCGGTTCCTCCACCGCCTTAAAGATTGCATCTATACCATTGATCAAGGTCGGTTTGATCCGAGGGCTCAGATTTATTGCTATCCCCTATAAATATAGCCCTGTACCCCCTCCGGCAGGGAGAGCCTGAATCCTGGGAAGAAACCCTGAGCCTTCTCTAGTATCCACAATCCATAGACAGGATCTGAGCCAGCATTCAAGTAGAAGATTAGTCCTCCAAAGATTAGGATCTAGTCTTATCTAGAAATAGTGAGATAGAGTGAGAGGGAAGAGTTTGGAGGAAGTGTCGGCCTGTCGGTGCTCTCTCTACGGCTTGTACCTGCGGAATCGAGTTCTCCAAGAGCTTGCTTCTGAGATTTCTCTGGTATTCAACTTCTGATTCAAGTAAGTAACACTGTTTATATTGTTTTTCAGGTTTACGACTCTTTTGAGTGCTTTAATCCTTGTAGCTCCTGGGTTAAAGTAGTATTCGTAGTGTAAGCGTGGTGCTTAGACTCGGTTACTCGTAGATGTACCCTACTTTCCGGATCGGTGGTAGCTCGTGAGGGTGACTTTATAGCCTCGTTGAATTCTTTGTAGTCCACCTCCCATTAGTAGGCCGAGCAGGACCTGTTACTAAGAAGAGCATACTCTGCTTGTGTTCTTCTATAGTAATTTTTCTAGTTGAATAATACTAGATATAGCTTGCTGAACAATACTAGACATAACTTGATGAGATTAGAATTAGAAGACCTTTGTGGTCTTCTCTACGCTCCTATCTTCTCCGTCCTTGTTTGCTACTCAGGGGTTAAGCTTAGCTTTAGTTTCTCACACACGTTTCCTTGAGTTCGATATTCTAGAATACTTTCTGGTGAAGTGCTACATCGGTATCCGTGCGCTTGCGGATTTATCTGTGTACGTTTAAAAATACCAACAAATTCTAATTTGAAAAAGCATTTTTTAAATCTGAAAACCTTTAACCAAGGCTGGCAACTAATAAAAACCGCCTCGGTTAAAGTCTTAACCGCGACGGGCTCTTTAGGACAACCGCCTCGGTTAAAATCTTAATCGAGGCGGGCACATTAGGACAACCGCCTCGGTTAATACATATTGACCGAGGCGGTTGCGTAAAGCCGACCGCCACGGTTAACGAATTAACCGAGGCGGTTATGGAGACCGCCACGGTTAAGCCTCGATTAACTGTGACCTTTCGATCGAGGCGGTTGCAAAAACCGCCTCAGTTAAGTCAAAACGCCCGCTGCGGTTAAAGTTTCTGTAGTAGTGTGGATTTGAGGAGTATTGTTTTATTCATTTGTGAATGTGGTTTATTTATTATATATAATGGCCTTTATTTCTTTATGGAAACTTCATTGGATAAATATTCTTACCATGAACCTTTATTTATTATGACATGTATTCTTCTATATTTAAAACCGATTTCTAATGAACTTGTAGTTTGAATGACATGTTTAGGCAGTTTGCTTGCTAAGATTTATTCTCACCGCGTTATCTTTCAAGGTGCTTGATTTAGATGCTTTGCTTGAAGGGATGGGATTAGCGGCACATCTTCAATGTTTCACCCACATTTAGAGATAATAATAAAACTTTTAGCTTGCTGTAATAAACTTAATTTATGTGTCACAGTGACCATTTGTGTTTTAATAAAAACGTTTGAGGTGGAGTTAATTATAGTTTTGTTCTTGTTGTTGCTTTCGCGCTTTACTATGATGATGGGTTTTGTTACCGAGTTTTATACTTTGGCATAAGGGAAGGGATGTTAATAACATCTTGGGTTTTTGTGGCGCCTGGGGTGTTACACCAATTCAATGGATATGGCAAATATCACAAAAATCCCACAAATGGTGAATTGGGAGTTCTCTCTAAGATTTTCTGAAATTAGACAACTCAAGAATGCATCAGCAACCTTCCAAGGCGGTGGAAGGAGGTATAAATAGCGCCCCCCCACCCCCTCTACCAAAAACTATTCGTTGGGGGAACAGGTTAACTTAGAACTAACCGTTACCTATTCAAACTACCAAAACTGGCCCTAGCCGGTTTGGAAAGCTGGCCTAGGCCGTTTTGGGAAACCGGCCTAGGCCATTTTTGGGAAACTGGTCCAGGCTGTTTTTTCTAGCATCTACTCAGTTAAACCCTATTCTCATGTTAGTCTCTCGAATTTCTCACTTAGATATTTTAAGCACTTGTAGACCTCATCTAGTACTTAGTGTTGCATCACTCCTGATAGCACAACAAATCTATACTCAAAAGTTAAAGATACACATTTTTTACCACTTGATCTTGTCATTCGTCAAATATTGTCGATTTCTCAATTTTCATCATTTGAGTGATTTCAACACCTTCATTGCCTTGAGCTAAACCACATTGAGCTATCACTGTGGATTTCTTAAACCATTTGATCAATACTACACTTTTCATCCAAAACATTTTCAAATAATTCAGTAATGATTTGATCATTCACGTCAATAGGACTTTGCATAGCGTGACTGGTACCTCGACTCAGGCCCTATTTGGTACAACTTCTCTAGGAAGTGCTTCTCAGATAAGCTGCACAAATAGAGTAAAAGCGTGGTCAAAATAAGCTAATCTGATCCAGCTTCTGCTTTTTAGTACAAACGAGAGTGATGAGAATAAGTGCGACCAGAATAAGTTGCAGAAAAGCGTATTGTTTGGTGGTTGATTTTAGTTTATTTTGGCCATAAGCAGCTTATAAGTTGTATCAAACAGGCCCTCAATACAAATACTCCCTTGCCATGGTCTCTCAGTCTCCGAGCCGTTGCTTGCCCTTCACCTTCGTTTAGTCCCTCGAATCCCTTTCCTTGCTATCTTCACTCTATCAAGTCATGAAGTCACATCTTGTCTTTGAATCAACTTTAACTTTAAGCGTACATTGAGAACCATTTTATTTACATTGTTGTCTTTTGCTTGAATCTGCACTGGCAATCTCCATGTAGTGAGACCATCCCATATGCAATCACCTATTTCTCATCTTCACTTTAACACACATGCTTGCCATTTCATTTATTATAAGACCCAAATTCTGTATCGCATTATATGACCAAGCTTCGTACGAGAGGCCAATGGATATCCATCAAATTATCTCTCTTTTATCATATTCACCACATGCCTGTCATTTATGCATTTTACTAATTAACCTTGGACACATTTCTCATTTATGTCATTTGCTTCACGATATTTATTATGTGAAGCTATTCTTTTATAGCTCTAAATCCATCTTATTATTGCTTTGAATCCTCTTCTTTCGCATGAGATAGAAATAAGGAATTTCGGAATCGAGGCTTGTTTTCCTCGCTTGATGGTAAGAAATCGTAGGATCTAGAAATTCATTTCAGATAATTTAGCCTTTTCAGACTATTTATTTTTAAAACAAAAAAACTTGTGCCAAAATAACATATGCAAAGAAGAACAAAAGGTCTTATAGACACACAATGGATCCTGAAGCACTATTTCTGCACGCCCTTGATCAAACCCTCAAGTATCAGGATTTCTTGTTGATGGTTGATTAAGCTTGATCGATTCCTCTTCTGAAACAAGTTCTGGCCTGGGAGGTATACTATCATCAGGATATATCTCATATCTCCCTTTTCTTTACCTATTACTACTTTTTTACTATGCATGTTGACATAGTAGCATAGAGGATATTGTGGGACCGTATCTGTGTTTCAGCTCGCGCGAAGAAGAGCAGGGGCAGGCCGGCAGAGGCATGATGATACCGCTGACACGGCCACGTCCCCGCTTCGCCGTCTCGCGGAGATCCGAGAGGAACCAGCCAGCCGGGCCGAACAAAACAGGCAAACGAGACCGCCCATGGACTGTGTGTACTAGTTCAAGGCCGAGGCTAGCAAAACCGAGGCCAGCTGCAGATGCAATTCCGGGTTCCGGCCGTTTCCAACTCCACTTTCTGAGTTCTGACTTCCCCGTTGAAAGTTGAAGAAAGCCAATGGCCTTTTAACTGGGCTCCAGATCCAATATAATGCTGCGTTCTCGCGTCCAGACTCCAAAGCTAGCCATGATGCCTGTTGCCGCGTTCGTCGCTGGTGTCTTGCCGATGCGTTTACTTTACACGCACCATATCAGGATGTGCATACACCCTGCTGCTGGCCTGTGTGTGTGTCGTCCAACTCTGGAACCCACCGACAGGCAACAGCTAAGATGGGGATGATGGCGTGATTGGTTACGCGGGCATCCAACTTGGCTCAGTCGTGACTCGTGAGCCAGGCCGGCCTGATGCAAAGTTGGACGCCTGGCCGCACCTTTCTGAGACAGCTCATTGCCTCATTCAACCAAGCAAACAGCAGCGCGGGGAGCCAGGCTGACGCCAACTGATGACAGAACCCAACACAACCGGTTGCATTTGCATGCAAGGCCTGTAAGGCTGTCCTTTATAAGCAATACTAAGCAATAATAAGATGGATTTAGAGCTATAAAAGAATAGCTTCACATAATAAATATCGTGAAGCAAATGACATAAATGAGAAATGTGTCCAAGGTTAATTAGTAAAATGCATAAATGACAGGCATGTGGTGAATATGATAAAAGAGAGATAATTTGATGGATATCCATTGGCCTCTCGTACGAAGCTTGGTCATATAATGCGATACAGAATTTGGGTCTTATAATAAATGAAATGGCAAGCATGTGTGTTAAAGTGAAGATGAGAAATAGGTGATTGCATATGGGATGGTCTCACTACATGGAGATTGCCAGTGCAGATTCAAGCAAAAGACAACAATGTAAATAAAATGGTTCTCAATGTACGCTTAAAGTTAAAGTTGATTCAAAGACAAGATGTGACTTCATGACTTGATAGAGTGAAGATAGCAAGGAAAGGGATTCGAGGGACTAAACGAAGGTGAAGGGCAAGCAACGGCTCGGAGACTGAGAGACCATGGCAAGGGAGTATTTGTATTGAGGGCCTGTTTGATACAACTTATAAGCTGCTTATGGCCAAAATAAACTAAAATCAACCACCAAACAATACGCTTTTCTGCAACTTATTCTGGTCGCACTTATTCTCATCACTCTCGTTTGTACTAAAAAGCAGAAGCTGGATCAGATTAGCTTATTTTGACCACGCTTTTACTCTATTTGTGCAGCTTATCTGAGAAGCACTTCCTAGAGAAGTTGTACCAAATAGGGCCTGAGTCGAGGTACCAGTCACGCTATGCAAAGTCCTATTGACGTGAATGATCAAATCATTACTGAATTATTTGAAAATGTTTTGGATGAAAAGTGTAGTATTGATCAAATGGTTTAAGAAATCCACAGTGATAGCTCAATGTGGTTTAGCTCAAGGCAATGAAGGTGTTGAAATCACTCAAATGATGAAAATTGAGAAATCGACAATATTTGACGAATGACAAGATCAAGTGGTAAAAAAAATGTGTATCTTTAACTTTTGAGTATAGATTTGTTGTGCTATCAGGAGTGATGCAACACTAAGTACTAGATGAGGTCTACAAGTGCTTAAAATATCTAAGTGAGAAATTCGAGAGACTAACATGAGAATAGGGTTTAACTGAGTAGATGCTAGAAAAAACAGCCTGGACCAGTTTCCCAAAAATGGCCTAGGCCGGTTTCCCAAAACGGCCTAGGCCAGCTTTCCAAACCGGCTAGGGCCAGTTTTGGTAGTTTGAATAGGTAACGGTTAGTTCTAAGTTAACCTGTTCCCCCAACGAATAGTTTTTGGTAGAGGGGGTGGGGGGCGCTATTTATACCTCCTTCCACCGCCTTGGAAGGTTGCTGATGCATTCTTGAGTTGTCTAATTTCAGAAAATCTTAGAGAGAACTCCCAATTCACCATTTGTGGGATTTTTGTGATATTTGCCATATCCATTGAATTGGTGTAACACCCCAGGCGCCACAAAAACCCAAGATGTTATTAACATCCCTTCCCTTATGCCAAAGTATAAAACTCGGTAACAAAACCCATCATCATAGTAAAGCGCGAAAGCAACAACAAGAACAAAACTATAATTAACTCCACCTCAAACGTTTTTATTAAAACACAAATGGTCACACA
>JAHUYU010000300.1:0-22679 GCA_030439765.1 Tripidium arundinaceum | reverse complement strand
TCTTTGTTGTAGCCAAGCCCAAGCCCTGCCCAATAAGTCGGTCGTTGATTAGGTATAGCATAGTAAAGTAAAGGAGCAGGCATCGATATTTAAAGAATGATAGAACTTACCTCTGGATCATGTCTATCATGTCTTGGTACATTGCCAGCTCTTTTCTCATTGAGTCCCACACATTTATAGTTTGTTCCTTGATCTTAATCTCAATGAGTATCCAGTGATCCCTGCATTTGTTTATAGAGTCAACTTATATATATATATTAATGTTGGATTGACTAAGACATGATATAACACAACACTTTACCCCATATTGTAAGGGAAGAGTATCAACTCTTTATGCCTTTGGTTATAAAAGAACCTCCAGAGGTTTTTCTTCATTTCCTTGATCTTCAGATTGAATGGATCTGTAGTCTTTGTGTCCTTGTACACGACATACGGATCGATAAAACTAATTCGATCATCTTGTTTCAATTTGAGTTCTCTCATTATGTGGCTGCACATCGTGAGTATAGTTATTACGAATACGTACATATGCTAGAGTGGGATTATTGATTAAAAGGAAGAATCACTTACAGACAGTAGCCGCTTATAAGAGATTTGTCGAGAGCATCCATATAGAGAAGCTGGTGTACTTCACTAAACTCTACCCAGATGATGTCATCTCCACGGAAGTAGTGACGGTCTCTAACTTGGACGCCCAGATATTGTTCAATTTGATGTTGTGTACAGAATCTCAAGTAGTACTCGTGCAGCTTGTACATTTGTGTACCAAGATTTTTTACCTTTGCAGGGTCGCATAGACTCCTGCCATATACGTACTTCCTCCGCCATTTATTAACAACTTCGGACTCTTTAACAGTTGTCAGTTCCTCCCGACCGAGAAGTTGTTCTAAGGAAAGCCCAGTCACATTCATCCACTTGGCGAGTTCATCTAAGTCCACATCATCAGGTACCGACATTTGCATCAAGTTCATGTTGGAACCATATTGATTCTCAACCACTAGTGGCGGCACTGATTGCTGCGCTTGTTGGCCGAGCTGTGCAACATCTTTCCCGGCCGCCTTCTGTTTCCTTTTGTCCTCCTTGATTTTCTTTGTGATAGTACGCTCAAAGTCTAATAGTGGCGGCACTGGTTTTTTACTAGCGGCACGCTTCTCGTCTTGCATAGCTTGCACCACTTGACGTAGCTTTACACGAGGATACATTAGGTATGGCTTCTCTTGCTTTGCTCGTGCGTCAGCTTTGGTCTTTTCGAACAACGCTTTCACTTCTGCCTGGACTGAAGCATTAAGTTCTTCATCAGTCTTCTCGTATGAAAGCTTGGTCATCTTCGGGATCTTCGTGACCACAGCTTGTTTCTTCGACGAAGGTGGTGGGACCGATCTTTGTGGTCCAGCGGGCCTCTTGTTCCTCGATGGACCAGCCGGTGCCGATGAGGCGGCCGTTGTCGGCATTGGCGGAGGCGGCGGCGGCGCGGTTGGACCTTGCTGTTGTGGAGGAGATTGGGCCGCTGGCGGCGTTGGAGTACGTCGTGGAGGAGATACGGCCAGCAGTGGGGATGGAGCCTTGTCTTGTATGAAATCGTCGTCGTCCTGAAAGATTACTTAGAGCTGGCCAATCATTGATTGTCACGAACAACAATGCTCGCAGGTTGAATTCTTCCTGTTTGTACTCATCCCACACACGCACACCTGGTTTGCTCCATAGCAGCTGGAGTTCCTCAACTAATGGCCTCAGGTAGACATCGATGTCATTTCTAGGTTGCTTCGGGCCTTGGATGAGCACCGGCATCATAATGAACTTCCGCTTCATGCATAACCATGGAGGAAGGTTGTAGATACATAGAGTAACGGGCCAAGTGCTATGACTAGAGCTCTGGTCCCCAAAAGGATTAAATCCATCCGTACTCAATGCGAACCTTATGTTTCTTGCGTCGTCTGCAAAGTCCGGGAATTCTCTATCTATTTCTCTCCACTGGGACCCATCTGCAGGGTGTCTCAACATGTTGTCCACCTTACGGTCTTCTTTGTGCCATCGCAACAACTTTGCGTGCTCCTTATTTCTGAACAGTCGTTTTAGGCGTGGAATTATTGGAGCATACCACATAACCTTGGCAGGGATTCTCTTCTTCGGACGTTCTTCATCCTCAACATCGCCAGGATCATCTCGCAAGATCTTGTACCGTGACGCATGGCAAACAGGGCATTCATCTAAATTCTCGTGCTCGCCATGGTACAGGATGCAGTCATTAGGACATGCATGTATCTTCTCGATTTGTAATCCTAAAGGGCAGACGATCTTTTTTGCTTCGTATGTAGTGGTGGGCAATTCATTAGGCTTCGGAAGCATCCTTTTTTGGATCTTCAGTAATTTCTCAAATGCCTTGTCAGATATACCATTCTCTGCCTTCCACTGTAACAACTCCAGTGTCGTGCCTAGCTTTTTCTGCCCATCTTCGGCCGACGGGTAGAGTAACTTTTTGTGATCCTCTAGCATTTGGTCAAACTTAGCCTTCTCCTTTTCACTTTCACAATCTCTCTGTGCGTCACGAATGACATCACCAAGAGCATCGTCATCTTCAGCGATACTGTTTTCTGCATCCGCCTCTTCTTCACCTTCCTCCATCGCCATGTTGACAACCCCAGTGTTATTTATGTTGACGGAAAACAATGTGATCTTTAAGTGTAAAATGATGATGTATTCTTACCCATTATTGTTATATAAGTAAACAAATTACTATGATACTATGGTTTTTAGTTTTTGTGTCTTTATATTTTATTCAAGTACTTAACATCAGTTCAAGAACTCACGGACACTAACAATAATAGGAGACTTGCTAAAATTCAGGTGCCTGAATTTTAGTTTCCTTTTACGCGACGGTTATTGCATATATGTTATACTAAAATTGCAGATTTTATTTATTGCAATTTTTGTAGGTGCAATCTATAATTATCGGTATCGAGAATAAAAAACCCATTAGCCAAAACTATAACCCCAACAAAATCTGATTTGTGTTGGCACAAAAACAATTTACAATTATTTATATAGGTAGACAAGGACAAAAATTTAATATGTTATGACACAAAGACAAATTACAAATTACAAAAGTAACAATTTACTTATACTAATTAGTGGTACAAGAGTGTTGCCTGAAATCATCTTAAAATTCAGACACCTGAAATATAGGAGAAGTGCAATAATATATCATCTTGTGAACTAGATCCCAAATATGAAGTACCCTATTTTGAAATTGATTGATCGTCAAATAGTAACTCTACGATTATAGACTGTATCATAGACATTACCACGAATATTACAAATTTATGACGGTATATGATGGCACCATATTTTTATGCTCCTAGGCTGCTCACCTGTCAACTGACTACAAAATTCACAAATTTACTGTTGCCTATAAGCTGTGACCATAGTTTTACTACCAAAATGGCAAACCTAACAACAAAGCACCATACGTGGGTAACTTGACAATAAAGCACCACATCTTTCTAGGATTTCTGTTTGTGAGTAGAAGAAGTTACTACTATGACACTCGCCGGCGGAATAATTTTAGCACCGCACATGGGTAATATGACAACAAAGCAATACGTCTTTTTAGGACTTACGATTGCACGTACAACAAATTACTGCCGTGACACTCGCCGCTCGCCGGAATAAATTTGGTACAAGGCCACGGCCGCCGGCACATTGAACATAATTCAATGCGCAATTAGCCACGTCATACATATATACACACACACTTGCCGGGATACACTATAAAAATACACACATGACCTTAAGGGCTCGTCGCGACAAGTTCCCCTTATTATGACCCTTAAATGTAGGACCGGCACTAGCTGGAGTTAACGTCAAAGTTGAACACAGCTCTTTTTCCTTCTCTAACTTCATGATGAAGTGTTTGAAGTAGAGCTGGAATTGGGTGGTTGAGCATAATGCCAAACAGATCCTAACACTAAAATAACCATAACAACCGACATATATTCATGCGACAAAGGTAGCAGATCTCATCACTATGTTTGCACCGATGAACCGAGGACCCTGTCCTTGGCCTTGATAGCCTAAATTTGGGACCATGAGAACACATCAGTTAAGCTGCACGGTAATACATATAGTAAAAGCCTTGCAGCTGAATTTTTACTTACTTCGTTCTCCCAATCTATGTGCAGTGTAATCCACAGGAGCAACGCTAGTCTGCTGATGCTTCCACTCACAATGCCAAGCCAAAGACCCTGTGAAGAAACAGAACAATAATTCAGACCGCGGGAGGCTTCAGAGTAAGACAGCTATCTCTCTTATGAGTAAGTGAAAGCGACTGTTACACAACAATTGGTAGGCCAGAGGAGAAAGGTACTAGAGACATTGTACCATTCCATTTAGATGGAACACAAAAGCAAGCAACACCCCTGTTGGAATGCCAAACAGGTAAAACGCGCCGAGGTTAATGCGAGCACCAATTTTCTGTTTGCCACATCCTATGATTACCCCTGGAAAGTTACCCAAAAAAACTCATCAAATTATATATGTCTCTCCTTTATCAAAAAATATATGCCTCTAAAGTTCCAAATTAAATAATCTTACTGTTACTATGCCTTCACGTTAATTCTTACAAAAAAAACCATAGAATCTCACAAAACTCAAAAATATCTCCCCTCAAATTCTGTAGGCTCTGATCATCAATAATAGACACTAAATCTATCTTGCTTTCTAAAAAAGTTATCCACTTTTTAATCATATTAATAATATAAAATGAGCACTAAGGCCTTTTTTGCCATGGCTCCAAATGACTCTTGTTCCTTGGTATAGCCCGCTGAGTAGTCAAAGCCAGTAAAGCTAAAAATAATGGATTCACCAGCTCTAAGAAAAATATGAACACATGAGCACTGAAACAACTTTTTGTTTCATTGTAGTAGGTAAAAGTGTGTCTAAGACCTAAAATTTAATATTTAGTAAAATACAAAATAAGTGTTTCAAATAAGAAGTAAAATAGTACTATAGTTTCAACTTAAAACGTGGATACAAAAATTACAGCAACTAACAGGATCAAAACTTAAAAGCCAAAATATAGATTCATGTCATAATTTCAATGACTACAACAAGAATTGAATAAGTTAAGCTAATATTTCAACTAAAAATATTTAAGGCATAGAGATGTACAATTCAACGGACTGATCAATTGGTAAATCTGTTATTTCTAGATGAGATAAAAAAAGTATCTATATTGAAAGTATGTTGGAAAATAAATAGAGAGAACGAGCATGTAGAGATAAAGGAATCTAACTAGTCCTAGTAGAACTTCATTCTCATATTTATGTCTCATTATATTTTAGCACGAGCTAATAACCGCAAAATATAAGAAAGTAAGTGATGTAGTAGTCATTGATTTCTATTTCGGTGCATACCTTTGACCGCCTCTATGGTTTTCCCCGAAGAACATTCTACACATAGCTTGCATATTTTCAGCTAATGTTCGTCTAAACGGTAGTTTAGCTCTTTTTAAACACGGTGTAAACGCTATATAGTGACACGATGTTTCTATTTAATCATCTATTTATTCTGTTTAATTGGTTGTTTAGACCTTTTAAATGATTGTTTAGCTCAAATAGTAGCTAAATGGTAGGTGACCAGTTTACCGTTTTAAAGTTAAGAAAAACACTGGTTTTAACTGAATGATGTAGTAGTCATCGACATTTGTGTTTTTATTTATGACTCACTACTACACAACTGATCTTTCGTCGATCGCCCAAAATACCTTTAGTCTCGGCGATTTCGGCGCCCGGGACTAAATAGAGCTTTAGTCCCGGTTGGTGTTACCAACCGGGACTAAAGGTCACTCGCTAACGGCTCTGTTGTCAGGCGCTGTCGGGAGGGACCTTTAGTCCCGGTTGGTGACACCAACCGGGACTAAAGCCAGTCCTATAGTCCCGGTTGGTGCCACCGACCGGGACTATAGCTTTTGTCCCGGTCCGTGGCACCGACCGGGACTATAGGACTGGCTTTAGTCCCGGTTGGTGTTACCAACCGGGATTAAAACCCCCCCTATAAATTGAACCCTCTTCTTCCTCCCTGCCCGAGCCCCAGCTTCCTTGTTCATGTTCTTGTTGCTTGTTCTTCCATTGTTCTTGCTTGTCTCATCTCTGGCGATCAATCCACTTCAAACGCTTCTACGCAGTCGTCGATTTGTTTGAAAGGTTGCTAGCTTCATCCTCGTATGTTTTAGCAGCACCATATGTAAATCCATGTTGTATATGGCTATTTTATTTCATATTGCTAGCTCCAATCACTTTTCATGTTTTGAATTTTTATGAACGATGCTAATTATAGTACCTAGAAAGTAGTATACACATATAATGTTTAGTTCTATTATAGACTTTTTAGGATACTTTTTACTTTAATTTGTTCATGTTCTCATTTTAAAATATTAAATAATGTCGATTCTTTGTAATTTTGAAACAAATTAATTTTAACTTTAAAAATTCTTCAAATTAATTTTATTTAGAGATAAAATTACACCTTTTAATAGAAAAATACAAATTTTATGATTTTGCTATCTTTTTATTAACGTCACAAATTAATTTTATGAAATGATGAACCACTTATAAAATTTTGAACTCAATTAGACAAGGTTGTGCCGCGCTCTTTTCTCATGCTGGGCTTTTAATTATGTGATGCCATATAATGCAGATAATGACACACAATTGGATGTACATTGCCGATCGCCGCTCCAACGAGTTCATTGAGGGCGTGCGAGAATTCTGCAGAGTGGCAGAGGAAAACAAGCGGGATGGTTTTATGTGCTGCCCATGTGCCGTGTGTATGAATTTGAAAGAATTTTGTAGCTCAAGAAGTATTCACTTGCACTTGTTCAAGTCGGGTTTCATGCCAAACTACATTTGTTGGACCAAGCACGGAGAGACCGGAGTTATGATGGAAGAAGGTGAAGAAGAACAAGCGGACCCTGACGATGTTTTTGCTCAATACTGTGACTTCGCGATGGAGGAAGGTGAAGAAGAGGCGGATGCAGAAAACAGTATCGCTGAAGATGACGATGCTCTTGGTGATGTCATTCGTGACGCACAGAGAGATTGTGAAAGTGAAAAGGAGAAGGCTAAGTTTGACCAAATGCTAGAGGATCACAAAAAGTTACTCTACCCGTCGGCCGAAGATGGGCAGAAAAAGCTAGGCACGACACTGGAGTTGTTACAGTGGAAGGCAGAGAATGGTATATCTGACAAGGCATTTGAGAAATTACTGAAGATCCAAAAAAGGATGCTTCCGAAGCCTAATGAATTGCCCACCACTACATACGAAGCAAAAAAGATCGTCTGCCCTTTAGGATTACAAATCGAGAAGATACATGCATGTCCTAATGACTGCATCCTGTACCATGGCGAGCACGAGAATTTAGATGAATGCCCTGTTTGCCATGCGTCACGGTACAAGATCTTGCGAGATGATCCTGGCGATGTTGAGGATGAAGAACGTCCGAAGAAGAGAATCCCTGCCAAGGTTATGTGGTATGCTCCAATAATTCCACGCCTAAAACGACTGTTCAGAAATAAGGAGCACGCAAAGTTGTTGCGATGGCACAAAGAAGACCGTAAGGTGGACAACATGTTGAGACACCCTGCAGATGGGTCCCAGTGGAGAGAAATAGATAGAGAATTCCCGGACTTTGCAGACGACGCAAGAAACATAAGGTTCGCATTGAGTACGGATGGATTTAATCCTTTTGGGGACCAGAGCTCTAGTCATAGCACTTGGCCCGTTACTCTATGTATCTACAACCTTCCTCCATGGTTATGCATGAAGCGGAAGTTCATTATGATGCCGGTGCTCATCCAAGGCCCGAAGCAACCTAGAAATGACATCGATGTCTACCTGAGGCCATTAGTTGAGGAACTCCAGCTGCTATGGAGCAAACCAGGTGTGCGTGTGTGGGATGAGTACAAACAGGAAGAATTCAACCTGCGAGCATTGTTGTTCGTGACAATCAATGATTGGCCAGCTCTAAGTAATCTTTCAGGACGACGACGATTTCATACAAGACAAGGCTCCATCCCCACTGCTGGCCGTATCTCCTCCACGACGTACTCCAACGCCGCCAGCGGCCCAATCTCCTCCACAACAGCAAGGTCCAACCGCGCCGCCGCCGCCTCCGCCAATGCCGACAACGGCCGCCTCATCGGCACCGGCTGGTCCATCGAGGAACAAGAGGCCCGCTGGACCACAAAGATCGGTCCCACCACCTTCGTCGAAGAAACAAGCTGTGGTCACGAAGATCCCGAAGATGACCAAGCTTTCATACGAGAAGACTGATGAAGAACTTAATGCTTCAGTCCAGGCAGAAGTGAAAGCGTTGTTCGAAAAGACCAAAGCTGACGCACGAGCAAAGCAAGAGAAGCCATACCTAATGTATCCTCGTGTAAAGCTACGTCAAGTGGTGCAAGCTATGCAAGACGAGAAGCGTGCCGCTAGTAAAAAACCAGTGCCGCCACTATTAGACTTTGAGCGTACTATCACAAAGAAAATCAAGGAGGACAAAAGGAAACAGAAGGCGGCCGGGAAAGATGTTGCACAGCTCGGCCAACAAGCGCAGCAATCAGTGCCGCCACTAGTGGTTGAGAATCAATATGGTTCCAACATGAACTTGATGCAAATGTCGGTACCTGATGATGTGGACTTAGATGAACTCGCCAAGTGGATGAATGTGACTGGGCTTTCCTTAGAACAACTTCTCGGTCGGGAGGAACTGACAACTGTTAAAGAGTCCGAAGTTGTTAATAAATGGCGGAGGAAGTACGTATATGGCAGGAGTCTATGCGACCCTGCAAAGGTAAAAAATCTTGGTACACAAATGTACAAGCTGCACGAGTACTACTTGAGATTCTGTACACAACATCAAATTGAACAATATCTGGGCGTCCAAGTTAGAGACCGTCACTACTTCCGTGGAGATGACATCATCTGGGTAGAGTTTAGTGAAGTACACCAGCTTCTCTATATGGATGCTCTCGACAAATCTCTTATAAGCGGCTACTGTCTGTAAGTGATTCTTCCTTTTAATCAATAATCCCACTCTAGCATATGTACGTATTCGTAATAACTATACTCACGATGTGCAGCCACATAATGAGAGAACTCAAATTGAAACAAGATGATCGAATTAGTTTTATCGATCCGTATGTCGTGTACAAGGACACAAAGACTACAGATCCATTCAATCTGAAGATCAAGGAAATGAAGAAAAACCTCTGGAGGTTCTTTTATAACCAAAGGCATAAAGAGTTGATACTCTTCCCTTACAATATGGGGTAAAGTGTTGTGTTATATCATGTCTTAGTCAATCCAACATTAATATATATATATAAGTTGACTCTATAAACAAATGCAGGGATCACTGGATACTCATTGAGATTAAGATCAAGGAACAAACTATAAATGTGTGGGACTCAATGAGAAAAGAGCTGGCAATGTACCAAGACATGATAGACATGATCCAGAGGTAAGTTCTATCATTCTTTAAATATCGATGCCTGCTCCTTTACTTTACTATGCTATACCTAATCAACGACCGACTTATTGGGCAGGGCTTGGGCTTGGCTACAACAAAGATATCGTACGGATCTGAAAGTGCCACTTCCCCCTCCTATTCTACATAAGTGGGTGTCCAGACAACCGCACGGAACCAATTTATGTGGATACTATGTTTGCGAGTACATGCGGTGTAGCAAATTTACACCTGCTAAAGAGATGCTAAAAGTAAGTAACATGTGTATACAGTAAATTCATATTTTATTTATTTATTGAAACTAAATAAATCTTATGTATATTAATATCTTTTTCTTTAATTAATGCAAATGGAAGGAGTGGGAATTGAAAGAACAAGTGTTCAAGCACACAATACTCGTCGCAATCCAGGAGACGATCACAGGTTTCATCAACGATCATGTCATCCCGGAAGACGGCGAGTTCCACTACAACCCTAGGTTGGATTTGAAGAGTCCAAACAAGAACGAACACTTGTATGAGCTTTGAGTGGCGGGCAAACATTTGTGTAACTCATCAACCGGCGACCGAACACTTGATTACTTATATATTATTGTAAATGTAATGTGTATGTACGTATATGTATAGCTCTATAATATATATATATATATATATATATATATATATATATATATATATATATGTAGTTTCATACTTTATTTGTGTGCAATAATAACGCTCTCGTATAGGTGCAACGTATACGGATAATAGCAGCGAAGAATAAATTGGAAAACAATATAACTGAAAACCAAAATCAATAATGAATTGGAAAGAAAAAGAAAAAAGAAAAAAAAACCTTTAGTCCCGGTTGGTAATACCAACCGGGACTAAAAGGTGCTGCGCCACGTCGATGCCTGGCAGCACCTTTAGTCCCGGGCCTGCGAACCGGGACTAAAGGTGGGACATTTAGTCCCGAAACCGTAGTCCCGACTCGCAGCCCGGGACTAGAGGTCCTTTTGGACCGGGACTAAAGCCCCGTTGTGCAGCAGTGACTTAGCCAAATTGTGTCCTTCTGAATGATAATATTTTTCTTTTTTCAAAAAAGATGATAATATTTTTCTTTAATTTTGACCGAGGAAGTACAGTATTATTATTAGATGAATGTCTCGTAAACATTCAACCATTGAATTCGTTCTCTGACCTGAAAGAGAACCATTAAGGCCATCGACGAAGAAGGAAACAGCAAGGATGGGAAGCATTCTGGCAATGTATGTCACCACTTCCTTGTCGCTACTGTATGCGTATCCCCAAACGTTGCGCAGTAGAATCATGATGGTCGCCAACACCAGCCCTCCGGAGAAGGTCATACACACCAGAACTCGTGCTGCTAGCCTTGCTGCTTCAGGCTGCCCTGCACCGAGTTCATTGGAGACGCGTGTACTAATAGAGAGGAGAAATTAAAGAAAAATATTATCATCTTTTTTGAAAAAAGAAAAATATTATCATTCAGAAGGACACAATTTGGCTAAGTCACTGCTGCACAACGGGGCTTTAGTCCCGGTCCAAAAGGACCTCTAGTCCCGGGCTGCGAGTCGGGACTACGGTTTCGGGACTAAATGTCCCACCTTTAGTCCCGGTTCGCAGGCCCGGGACTAAAGGTGCTGCCAGGCATCGACGTGGCGCAGCACCTTTTAGTCCCGGTTGGTATTACCAACCGGGACTAAAGGTTTTTTTTCTTTTTTCTTTTTCTTTCCAATTCATTATTGATTTTGGTTTTCAGTTATATTGTTTTCCAATTTATTCTTCGCTGCTATTATCCGTATACGTTGCACCTATACGAGAGCGTTATTATTGCACACAAATAAAGTATGAAACTACATATATATATATATATATATATATATATATATATATATATATATATTATAGAGCTATACATATACGTACATACACATTACATTTACAATAATATATAAGTAATCAAGTGTTCGGTCGCCGGTTGATGAGTTACACAAATGTTTGCCCGCCACTCAAAGCTCATACAAGTGTTCGTTCTTGTTTGGACTCTTCAAATCCAACCTAGGGTTGTAGTGGAACTCGCCGTCTTCCGGGATGACATGATCGTTGATGAAACCTGTGATCGTCTCCTGGATTGCGACGAGTATTGTGTGCTTGAACACTTGTTCTTTCAATTCCCACTCCTTCCATTTGCATTAATTAAAGAAAAAGATATTAATATACATAAGATTTATTTAGTTTCAATAAATAAATAAAATATGAATTTACTGTATACACATGTTACTTACTTTTAGCATCTCTTTAGCAGGTGTAAATTTGCTACACCGCATGTACTCGCAAACATAGTATCCACATAAATTGGTTCCGTGCGGTTGTCTGGACACCCACTTATGTAGAATAGGAGGGGGAAGTGGCACTTTCAGATCCGTACGATATCTTTGTTGTAGCCAAGCCCAAGCCCTGCCCAATAAGTCGGTCGTTGATTAGGTATAGCATAGTAAAGTAAAGGAGCAGGCATCGATATTTAAAGAATGATAGAACTTACCTCTGGATCATGTCTATCATGTCTTGGTACATTGCCAGCTCTTTTCTCATTGAGTCCCACACATTATAGTTTGTTCCTTGATCTTAATCTCAATGAGTATCCAGTGATCCCTGCATTTGTTTATAGAGTCAACTTATATATATATATTAATGTGATTGACTAAGACATGATATAACACAACACTTTACCCCATATTGTAAGGGAAGAGTATCAACTCTTTATGCCTTTGGTTATAAAAGAACCTCCAGAGGTTTTTCTTCATTTCCTTGATCTTCAGATTGAATGGATCTGTAGTCTTTGTGTCCTTGTACACGACATACGGATCGATAAAACTAATTCGATCATCTTGTTTCAATTTGAGTTCTCTCATTATGTGGCTGCACATCGTGAGTATAGTTATTACGAATACGTACATATGCTAGAGTGGGATTATTGATTAAAAGGAAGAATCACTTACAGACAGTAGCCGCTTATAAGAGATTTGTCGAGAGCATCCATATAGAGAAGCTGGTGTACTTCACTAAACTCTACCCAGATGATGTCATCTCCACGGAAGTAGTGACGGTCTCTAACTTGGACGCCCAGATATTGTTCAATTTGATGTTGTGTACAGAATCTCAAGTAGTACTCGTGCAGCTTGTACATTTGTGTACCAAGATTTTTTACCTTTGCAGGGTCGCATAGACTCCTGCCATATACGTACTTCCTCCGCCATTTATTAACAACTTCGGACTCTTTAACAGTTGTCAGTTCCTCCCGACCGAGAAGTTGTTCTAAGGAAAGCCCAGTCACATTCATCCACTTGGCGAGTTCATCTAAGTCCACATCATCAGGTACCGACATTTGCATCAAGTTCATGTTGGAACCATATTGATTCTCAACCACTAGTGGCGGCACTGATTGCTGCGCTTGTTGGCCGAGCTGTGCAACATCTTTCCCGGCCGCCTTCTGTTTCCTTTTGTCCTCCTTGATTTTCTTTGTGATAGTACGCTCAAAGTCTAATAGTGGCGGCACTGGTTTTTTACTAGCGGCACGCTTCTCGTCTTGCATAGCTTGCACCACTTGACGTAGCTTTACACGAGGATACATTAGGTATGGCTTCTCTTGCTTTGCTCGTGCGTCAGCTTTGGTCTTTTCGAACAACGCTTTCACTTCTGCCTGGACTGAAGCATTAAGTTCTTCATCAGTCTTCTCGTATGAAAGCTTGGTCATCTTCGGGATCTTCGTGACCACAGCTTGTTTCTTCGACGAAGGTGGTGGGACCGATCTTTGTGGTCCAGCGGGCCTCTTGTTCCTCGATGGACCAGCCGGTGCCGATGAGGCGGCCGTTGTCGGCATTGGCGGAGGCGGCGGCGGCGCGGTTGGACCTTGCTGTTGTGGAGGAGATTGGGCCGCTGGCGGCGTTGGAGTACGTCGTGGAGGAGATACGGCCAGCAGTGGGGATGGAGCCTTGTCTTGTATGAAATCGTCGTCGTCCTGAAAGATTACTTAGAGCTGGCCAATCATTGATTGTCACGAACAACAATGCTCGCAGGTTGAATTCTTCCTGTTTGTACTCATCCCACACACGCACACCTGGTTTGCTCCATAGCAGCTGGAGTTCCTCAACTAATGGCCTCAGGTAGACATCGATGTCATTTCTAGGTTGCTTCGGGCCTTGGATGAGCACCGGCATCATAATGAACTTCCGCTTCATGCATAACCATGGAGGAAGGTTGTAGATACATAGAGTAACGGGCCAAGTGCTATGACTAGAGCTCTGGTCCCCAAAAGGATTAAATCCATCCGTACTCAATGCGAACCTTATGTTTCTTGCGTCGTCTGCAAAGTCCGGGAATTCTCTATCTATTTCTCTCCACTGGGACCCATCTGCAGGGTGTCTCAACATGTTGTCCACCTTACGGTCTTCTTTGTGCCATCGCAACAACTTTGCGTGCTCCTTATTTCTGAACAGTCGTTTTAGGCGTGGAATTATTGGAGCATACCACATAACCTTGGCAGGGATTCTCTTCTTCGGACGTTCTTCATCCTCAACATCGCCAGGATCATCTCGCAAGATCTTGTACCGTGACGCATGGCAAACAGGGCATTCATCTAAATTCTCGTGCTCGCCATGGTACAGGATGCAGTCATTAGGACATGCATGTATCTTCTCGATTTGTAATCCTAAAGGGCAGACGATCTTTTTTGCTTCGTATGTAGTGGTGGGCAATTCATTAGGCTTCGGAAGCATCCTTTTTTGGATCTTCAGTAATTTCTCAAATGCCTTGTCAGATATACCATTCTCTGCCTTCCACTGTAACAACTCCAGTGTCGTGCCTAGCTTTTTCTGCCCATCTTCGGCCGACGGGTAGAGTAACTTTTTGTGATCCTCTAGCATTTGGTCAAACTTAGCCTTCTCCTTTTCACTTTCACAATCTCTCTGTGCGTCACGAATGACATCACCAAGAGCATCGTCATCTTCAGCGATACTGTTTTCTGCATCCGCCTCTTCTTCACCTTCCTCCATCGCGAAGTCACAGTATTGAGCAAAAACATCGTCAGGGTCGCTTGTTCTTCTTCACCTTCTTCCATCATAACTCCGGTCTCTCCGTGCTTGGTCCAACAAATGTAGTTTGGCATGAAACCCGACTTGAACAAGTGCAAGTGAATACTTCTTGAGCTACAAAATTCTTTCAAATTCATACACACGGCACATGGGCAGCACATAAAACCATCCCGCTTGTTTTCCTCTGCCACTCTGCAGAATTCTCGCACGCCCTCAATGAACTCGTTGGAGCGGCGATCGGCAATGTACATCCAATTGTGTGTCATTATCTGCATTATATGGCATCACATAATTAAAAGCCCAGCATGAGAAAAGAGCGCGGCACAACCTTGTCTAATTGAGTTCAAAATTTTATAAGTGGTTCATCATTTCATAAAATTAATTTGTGGACGTTAATAAAAAGATAGCAAAATCATAAAATTTGTATTTTTCTATTAAAAGGTGTAATTTTATCTCTAAATAAAATTAATTTGAAGAATTTTTAAAGTTAAAATTAATTTGTTTCAAAATTACAAAGAATCGACATTATTTAATATTTTAAAATGAGAACATGAACAAATTAAAGTAAAAAGTATCCTAAAAAGTCTATAATAGAACTAAACATTATATGTGTATACTACTTTCTAGGTACTATAATTAGCATCGTTCATAAAAATTCAAACATGAAAAGTGATTGGAGCTAGCAATATGAAATAAAATAGCCATATACAACATGGATTTACATATGGTGCTGCTAAAACATACGAGGATGAAGCTAGCAACCTTTCAAACAAATCGACGACTGCGTAGAAGCGTTTGAAGTGGATTGATCGCCAGAGATGAGACAAGCAAGAACAATGGAAGAACAAGCAACAAGAACATGAACAAGGAAGCTGGGGCTCGGGCAGGGAGGAAGAAGAGGGTTCAATTTATAGGGGGGGTTTTAATCCCGGTTGGTAACACCAACCGGGACTAAAGCCAGTCCTATAGTCCCGGTCGGTGCCACGGACCGGGACAAAAGCTATAGTCCCGGTCGGTGGCACCACCGGGACTATAGGACTGGCTTTAGTCCCGGTTGGTGTCACCAACCGGGACTAAAGGTCCCTCCCGACAGCGCCTGACAACAGAGCCGTTAGCGAGTGACCTTTAGTCCCGGTTGGTAACACCAACCGGGACTAAAGCTCTATTTAGTCCCGGGCGCCGAAATCGCCGAGACTAAAGGTATTTTGGGCGATCGACGAAAGATCAGTTGTGTAGTAGTGAGTCATAAATAAAAACACAAATGTCGATGACTACTACATCACTTACTTTCTTATATTTTGCGGTTATTAGCTCGTGCTAAAATATAATGAGACATAAATATGAGAATGAAGTTCTACTAGGACTAGTTAGATTCCTTTATCTCTACATGCTCGTTCTCTCTATTTATTTTCCAACATACTTTCAATATAGATACTTTTTTTATCTCATCTAGAAATAACAGATTTACCAATTGATCAGTCCGTTGAATTGTACATCTCTATGCCTTAAATATTTTTAGTTGAAATATTAGCTTAACTTATTCAATTCTTGTTGTAGTCATTGATTTCTATTTCGGTGCATACCTTTGACCGCCTCTATGGTTTTCCCCGAAGAACATTCTACACATAGCTTGCATATTTTCAGCTAATGTTCGTCTAAACGGTAGTTTAGCTCTTTTAAACACGGTGTAAACGCTATATAGTGACACGATGTTTCTATTTAATCATCTATTTATTCTGTTTAATTGGTTGTTTAGACCTTTTAAATGATTGTTTAGCTCAAATAGTAGCTAAATGGTAGGTGACCAGTTTACCGTTTTAAAGTTAAGAAAAACACTGGTTTTAACTGAATGATGTAGTAGTCATCGACATTTGTGTTTTTATTTATGACTCACTACTACACAACTGATCTTTCGTCGATCGCCCAAAATACCTTTAGTCTCGGCGATTTCGGCGCCCGGGACTAAATAGAGCTTTAGTCCCGGTTGGTGTTACCAACCGGGACTAAAGGTCACTCGCTAACGGCTCTGTTGTCAGGCGCTGTCGGGAGGGACCTTTAGTCCCGGTTGGTGACACCAACCGGGACTAAAGCCAGTCCTATAGTCCCGGTTGGTGCCACCGACCGGGACTATAGCTTTTGTCCCGGTCCGTGGCACCGACCGGGACTATAGGACTGGCTTTAGTCCCGGTTGGTGTTACCAACCGGGATTAAAACCCCCCCCTATAAATTGAACCCTCTTCTTCCTCCCTGCCCGAGCCCCAGCTTCCTTGTTCATGTTCTTGTTGCTTGTTCTTCCATTGTTCTTGCTTGTCTCATCTCTGGCGATCAATCCACTTCAAACGCTTCTACGCAGTCGTCGATTTGTTTGAAAGGTTGCTAGCTTCATCCTCGTATGTTTTAGCAGCACCATATGTAAATCCATGTTGTATATGGCTATTTTATTTCATATTGCTAGCTCCAATCACTTTTCATGTTTGAATTTTTATGAACGATGCTAATTATAGTACCTAGAAAGTAGTATACACATATAATGTTTAGTTCTATTATAGACTTTTTAGGATACTTTTTACTTTAATTTGTTCATGTTCTCATTTTAAAATATTAAATAATGTCGATTCTTTGTAATTTTGAAACAAATTAATTTTAACTTTAAAAATTCTTCAAATTAATTTTATTTAGAGATAAAATTACACCTTTTAATAGAAAAATACAAATTTTATGATTTTGCTATCTTTTTATTAACGTCCACAAATTAATTTTATGAAATGATGAACCACTTATAAAATTTTGAACTCAATTAGACAAGGTTGTGCCGCGCTCTTTTCTCATGCTGGGCTTTTAATTATGTGATGCCATATAATGCAGATAATGACACACAATTGGATGTACATTGCCGATCGCCGCTCCAACGAGTTCATTGAGGGCGTGCGAGAATTCTGCAGAGTGGCAGAGGAAAACAAGCGGGATGGTTTTATGTGCTGCCATGTGCCGTGTGTATGAATTTGAAAGAATTTTGTAGCTCAAGAAGTATTCACTTGCACTTGTTCAAGTCGGGTTTCATGCCAAACTACATTTGTTGGACCAAGCACGGAGAGACCGGAGTTATGATGGAAGAAGGTGAAGAAGAACAAGCGGACCCTGACGATGTTTTTGCTCAATACTGTGACTTCGCGATGGAGGAAGGTGAAGAAGAGGCGGATGCAGAAAACAGTATCGCTGAAGATGACGATGCTCTTGGTGATGTCATTCGTGACGCACAGAGAGATTGTGAAAGTGAAAAGGAGAAGGCTAAGTTTGACCAAATGCTAGAGGATCACAAAAAGTTACTCTACCCGTCGGCCGAAGATGGGCAGAAAAAGCTAGGCACGACACTGGAGTTGTTACAGTGGAAGGCAGAGAATGGTATATCTGACAAGGCATTTGAGAAATTACTGAAGATCCAAAAAGGATGCTTCCGAAGCCTAATGAATTGCCCACCACTACATACGAAGCAAAAAGATCGTCTGCCCTTTAGGATTACAAATCGAGAAGATACATGCATGTCCTAATGACTGCATCCTGTACCATGGCGAGCACGAGAATTTAGATGAATGCCCTGTTTGCCATGCGTCACGGTACAAGATCTTGCGAGATGATCCTGGCGATGTTGAGGATGAAGAACGTCCGAAGAAGAGAATCCCTGCCAAGGTTATGTGGTATGCTCCAATAATTCCACGCCTAAAACGACTGTTCAGAAATAAGGAGCACGCAAAGTTGTTGCGATGGCACAAAGAAGACCGTAAGGTGGACAACATGTTGAGACACCCTGCAGATGGGTCCCAGTGGAGAGAAATAGATAGAGAATTCCCGGACTTTGCAGACGACGCAAGAAACATAAGGTTCGCATTGAGTACGGATGGATTTAATCCTTTTGGGGACCAGAGCTCTAGTCATAGCACTTGGCCCGTTACTCTATGTATCTACAACCTCCTCCATGGTTATGCATGAAGCGGAAGTTCATTATGATGCCGGTGCTCATCCAAGGCCCGAAGCAACCTAGAAATGACATCGATGTCTACCTGAGGCCATTAGTTGAGGAACTCCAGCTGCTATGGAGCAAACCAGGTGTGCGTGTGTGGGATGAGTACAAACAGGAAGAATTCAACCTGCGAGCATTGTTGTTCGTGACAATCAATGATTGGCCAGCTCTAAGTAATCTTTCAGGACGACGACGATTTCATACAAGACAAGGCTCCATCCCCACTGCTGGCCGTATCTCCTCCACGACGTACTCCAACGCCGCCAGCGGCCCAATCTCCTCCACAACAGCAAGGTCCAACCGCGCCGCCGCCGCCTCCGCCAATGCCGACAACGGCCGCCTCATCGGCACCGGCTGGTCCATCGAGGAACAAGAGGCCCGCTGGACCACAAAGATCGGTCCCACCACCTTCGTCGAAGAAACAAGCTGTGGTCACGAAGATCCCGAAGATGACCAAGCTTTCATACGAGAAGACTGATGAAGAACTTAATGCTTCAGTCCAGGCAGAAGTGAAAGCGTTGTTCGAAAAGACCAAAGCTGACGCACGAGCAAAGCAAGAGAAGCCATACCTAATGTATCCTCGTGTAAAGCTACGTCAAGTGGTGCAAGCTATGCAAGACGAGAAGCGTGCCGCTAGTAAAAAACCAGTGCCGCCACTATTAGACTTGAGCGTACTATCACAGAAAATCAAGGAGGACAAAAGGAAACAGAAGGCGGCCGGGAAAGATGTTGCACAGCTCGGCCAACAAGCGCAGCAATCAGTGCCGCCACTAGTGGTTGAGAATCAATATGGTTCCAACATGAACTTGATGCAAATGTCGGTACCTGATGATGTGGACTTAGATGAACTCGCCAAGTGGATGAATGTGACTGGGCTTTCCTTAGAACAACTTCTCGGTCGGGAGGAACTGACAACTGTTAAAGAGTCCGAAGTTGTTAATAAATGGCGGAGGAAGTACGTATATGGCAGGAGTCTATGCGACCCTGCAAAGGTAAAAAATCTTGGTACACAAATGTACAAGCTGCACGAGTACTACTTGAGATTCTGTACACAACATCAAATTGAACAATATCTGGGCGTCCAAGTTAGAGACCGTCACTACTTCCGTGGAGATGACATCATCTGGGTAGAGTTTAGTGAAGTACACCAGCTTCTCTATATGGATGCTCTCGACAAATCTCTTATAAGCGGCTACTGTCTGTAAGTGATTCTTCCTTTTAATCAATAATCCCACTCTAGCATATGTACGTATTCGTAATAACTATACTCACGATGTGCAGCCACATAATGAGAGAACTCAAATTGAAACAAGATGATCGAATTAGTTTTATCGATCGTATGTCGTGTACAAGGACACAAAGACTACAGATCCATTCAATCTGAAGATCAAGAAATGAAGAAAAACCTCTGGAGGTTCTTTTATAACCAAAGGCATAAAGAGTTGATACTCTTCCCTTACAATATGGGGTAAAGTGTTGTGTTATATCATGTCTTAGTCAATCCAACATTAATATATATATATAAGTTGACTCTATAAACAAATGCAGGGATCACTGGATACTCATTGAGATTAAGATCAAGGAACAAACTATAAATGTGTGGGACTCAATGAGAAAAGAGCTGGCAATGTACCAAGACATGATAGACATGATCCAGAGGTAAGTTCTATCATTCTTTAAATATCGATGCCTGCTCCTTTACTTTACTATGCTATACCTAATCAACGACCGACTTATTGGGCAGGGCTTGGGCTTGGCTACAACAAAGATATCGTACGGATCTGAAAGTGCCACTTCCCCCTCCTATTCTACATAAGTGGGTGTCCAGACAACCGCACGGAACCAATTTATGTGGATACTATGTTTGCGAGTACATGCGGTGTAGCAAATTTACACCTGCTAAAGAGATGCTAAAAGTAAGTAACATGTGTATACAGTAAATTCATATTTATTTATTTATTGAAACTAAATAAATCTTATGTATATTAATATCTTTTTCTTTAATTAATGCAAATGGAAGGAGTGGGAATTGAAAGAACAAGTGTTCAAGCACACAATACTCGTCGCAATCCAGGAGACGATCACAGGTTTCATCAACGATCATGTCATCCCGGAAGACGGCGAGTTCCACTACAACCCTAGGTTGGATTTGAAGAGTCCAAACAAGAACGAACACTTGTATGAGCTTTGAGTGGCGGGCAAACATTTGTGTAACTCATCAACCGGCGACCGAACACTTGATTACTTATATATTATTGTAAATGTAATGTGTATGTACGTATATGTATAGCTCTATAATATATATATATATATATATATATATATATATATATATATATATGTAGTTTCATACTTTATTTGTGTGCAATAATAACGCTCTCGTATAGGTGCAACGTATACGGATAATAGCAGCGAAGAATAAATTGGAAAACAATATAACTGAAAACCAAAATCAATAATGAATTGGAAAGAAAAAGAAAAAAGAAAAATATTATCATTCAGAAGGACACAATTTGGCTAAGTCACTGCTGCACAACGGGGCTTTAGTCCCGGTCCAAAAGGACCTCTAGTCCCGGGCTGCGAGTCGGGACTACGGTTTCGGGACTAAATGTCCCACCTTTAGTCCCGGTTCGCAGGCCCGGGACTAAAGGTGCTGCCAGGCATCGACGTGGCGCAGCACCTTTTAGTCCCGGTTGGTATTACCAACCGGGACTAAAGGTTTTTTTCTTTTTTCTTTTTCTTTCCAATTCATTATTGATTTTGGTTTTCAGTTATATTGTTTTCCAATTTATTCTTCGCTGCTATTATCCGTATACGTTGCACCTATACGAGAGCGTTATTATTGCACACAAATAAAGTATGAAACTACATATATATATATATATATATATATATATATATATATATATATATATTATAGAGCTATACATATACGTACATACACATTACATTTACAATAATATATAAGTAATCAAGTGTTCGGTCGCCGGTTGATGAGTTACACAAATGTTTGCCCGCCACTCAAAGCTCATACAAGTGTTCGTTCTTGTTTGGACTCTTCAATCCAACCTAGGGTTGTAGTGGAACTCGCCGTCTTCCGGGATGACATGATCGTTGATGAAACCTGTGATCGTCTCCTGGATTGCGACGAGTATTGTGTGCTTGAACACTTGTTCTTTCAATTCCCACTCCTTCCATTTGCATTAATTAAAGAAAAGATATTAATATACATAAGATTTATTTAGTTTCAATAAATAAATAAAATATGAATTTACTGTATACACATGTTACTTACTTTTAGCATCTCTTTAGCAGGTGTAAATTTGCTACACCGCATGTACTCGCAAACATAGTATCCACATAAATTGGTTCCGTGCGGTTGTCTGGACACCCACTTATGTAGAATAGGAGGGGGAAGTGGCACTTTCAGATCCGTACGATATCTTTGTTGTAGCCAAGCCCAAGCCCTGCCCAATAAGTCGGTCGTTGATTAGGTATAGCATAGTAAAGTAAAGGAGCAGGCATCGATATTTAAAGAATGATAGAACTTACCTCTGGATCATGTCTATCATGTCTTGGTACATTGCCAGCTCTTTTCTCATTGAGTCCCACACATTTATAGTTTGTTCCTTGATCTTAATCTCAATGAGTATCCAGTGATCCCTGCATTTGTTTATAGAGTCAACTTATATATATATATTAATGTTGGATTGACTAAGACATGATATAACACAACACTTTACCCCATATTGTAAGGGAAGAGTATCAACTCTTTATGCCTTTGGTTATAAAAGAACCTCCAGAGGTTTTTCTTCATTTCCTTGATCTTCAGATTGAATGGATCTGTAGTCTTTGTGTCCTTGTACACGACATACGGATCGATAAAACTAATTCGATCATCTTGTTTCAATTTGAGTTCTCTCATTATGTGGCTGCACATCGTGAGTATAGTTATTACGAATACGTACATATGCTAGAGTGGGATTATTGATTAAAAGGAAGAATCACTTACAGACAGTAGCCGCTTATAAGAGATTTGTCGAGAGCATCCA
>JAHUYU010003083.1:0-19963 GCA_030439765.1 Tripidium arundinaceum | reverse complement strand
CTCGGCCACGGAAATAGGTATTCTGCCCATTAGGCCGAATGTTACGGCGTGATCTTCTTACGAATGCAGCAGCAGTAGCTTTGGCGGTAGACTTCCGCCCAAAAACTTCTGATTGTTTCCGAAAAGCCTCAGCAATGGATGCTTGAATCTTCAAATGTACATTAATCAGGAAAATGAACTTGAGTTCAATGTAAAAATAAACAGAGAGAGGAAACAAAACGGCAGATGCACACAAATATGTCAATCATTAGTTCGTGTCTTTATAGGTGTTAGACTTGAATACAAGAGCATTTGCATATGCACAGACATCAAAACAATGTTCCTGGGTTCTTGAAGAAAAAGGCTTCTAAATATTCTTATCTGCGCCTTGTAGCCAGGGTAGGACATAGTTGGCAGTTTCATGACTCCACTATTCATGTAGTTAACATAAGTTTCCATTCATTGGAACGAAGAGCAGGCTTTACAGTTTACAGTTCCAAATAATATAATGAAGTTCTGCCACTAACAAAGTTAACACGAAAACAATTGTTCTATTTCATTTTTGTTCCTTTATGAAGTTCTCTTTATTTTCGAAGAACTTTATGAAGTTCTCTGCCATTAACTTATTATTATCCTTCTGCAAGAAGTGCAGTTGGACCAAACAACCTGCTCAATGCTACGATGTCAACTTAGTCCAAGTGGTTCCAGGGCACCTGTCTATTGATGCTTGGAGACATTAAAACATTTTCCTTTGAAAGGAGCAAAAAAGGGGTAATAGAGTTGACCAAATTTCATTCCTTAGAAATGAAATTTAGTTGGGATTTTTCCTACTACCCATCGAGAAAATGCTAATGTAGGGAGGGTCAACATGGGACAAAACTATCCTACGAGAAGTAGCAGGGAATCATATCACACCATTTTTGTAACACACAGGTTCAGAGATCTAAGTCAAAATTGATGGGGAATATTTGATGCGGAACACCACAACAGATGCACATGAAAGTGGATATAAAACTGATATCAGCAAAACAGAAATAGAAAAGAACCTGCTTATTGCGGTCATTCTCCTCTTCATTGAACGCTAGCTCCTGGACATGGGACAATGCATAAACATTTACTAGGATCAATCTCTTAATATGAATAAACAAATACCAAGTACAATACCTCTTCTTCATATTTGTCAATATCTGGATATAGAGCTGCAATCAAGGCATCATAGTTTGGATCATCTCGCAAAGAACGCCGACTCGCACAGTGTGTGCGGCACGCTGGGCACTCGTTGTTCCTTTATAGCAAAGGGATATGTTAGTAACAATACTGTACTACTCAACATGGGCTGACATAATGTCTGATGTACATGCAAAGAAACATGCAGGGATGCATGTTACAATATAGAACAAAAGAAGAGGACTGTAAGTCTTGACTCAGAAGCCAAAACAACACAACAGCAATGCCATATAATAGTCATATATTACCCAAGTCGCATGGATTTGTCAATGCATTCCCTACAGAACCGGTGCAGGCATTCCATAACTGTTCGAGTCTTCCGGATGATGCCTAGCAGCATAAGATGGTTCCACAATCAGTAAATTAAAGTTGATATTCAGTTATGCAACATGTTTACAGAGTTTTTGTATGACACCAAGAATGAAATTGACAAGGAGTTATATCTGCAAGCAACATCTTTCTGTTAAAAAAACATATTGGCTAAAAAAAGCTACAAAATTAAAAATGGAAAACCATAAGCTTCACAGAAACCATTATTTACTGCCGGAATGAAGAAAGTGAATTTTAGTTAAGCATGACTAAAATATGTACCATCCATTGGCTCTAGCTCCTAATATATGGCATGTCCAAGAAAATTCTTATCTTTGAGGCAAGGATTCTCTCCAACTGAAAGTATAGGTGGGTTTCAAAATACTGAAATGTCAACATTATGTGTCTGCAATGTACAGTATATGAATAATCTAGCCATATAGAAATGGCAGCTTCTTTTGTGCAATACCAAAGGTTATAGGTTTGTCTGCATTTGTGTAGGTACCTAAGCATATGGGACACTGCACTTCTTTGCGTACATCCGGCAATTTTACTGGTACAAACCTGCAGGTGTCAGTGCAAGTGTCAAAACTCTTTAAAATGGGTGAGAAAGCAAGACAAAATGAACATCATGTAATAAAATTATAAGAATTATAAAAAAATTGAGGTGAAGCACAAGGTGGTGCTAAAGGTGTAATTTGAGAAATAGTCAGAGCTTACGAAGGAGCTGTATGTTCACGACTAAAAAAAACTCAATCTGCAGAAGACGACCTTCTCGCATAGGTCAAGAAAACCCTCCGAACCCCTCCCCCACCCATACACAACGGCATTGTAGCCCATGTGAAAACGACCACGACTAGGCCAGACCTTAGACCTATGCTTTGACGTGGGACAGACGAGGGGACTTTTTTAACCCCAGCCTTAAAATTCGCTCCCACGGGGAGTCGAAACCATGACTTGAGGAGTGCTACTGAAGCCACCTAACCAACTCAGCTAGAGGCCCTTTCGCTGTATGTTCAGGACTAATAATGTATCCTGACACACTGCATGTGCCTTTCATTTCAGTTCATGCATGTAAAAATGACTGAGGCAAACATATAGTTTATCAACTTGCTAGAAATTATGAGAAGCTAATATCCTAGGCAAACACATTGTAAAATCTGTCGTCTGAAGTCCAGAGGCAAACAACATTGCTCAAGCTCAGCCCCAATTACATGTAAAAATCAAAAAGTTAACCTTGTTTTCATTTCTCTGTGAATGAATTGCTAAGTTCTTCTTCCTAACTAACACCGGGTTGGCGAGCCACTCGGGGTGGAGAATCTCTTTAATGAACCCGGCTGCTAGTAGTTTTGAGATCTCTTTCTTGATGGCTTCCTTCTTATCTGGTGCAAATCGACACAGCCTCTGCTTGACCGGCTTAAAACCGGGTTTTAATTCCAATTTGTGCTCAGTCAATTCCCTAGGGACACCTGGCATGTCGGCCGGCTTCCAAGCGAAGATATCTTTGTTGTCCCTGAGAAAATTGGTGAACGCGAGTTCCTATTCTTTAGAGAGTTGGGCGTTGATAGTCGCCATCTTGGAGGGATCACCCGTGCCCAAGTCGACGTCCTTTAGCGGTACCTTCTCAGATGCTTTGATAGCTCCTGACTTCTTGGTTGGTATCTCCATGTCTTCAGGCTTCATCTGATGTGCTAGCCTGGCAATCATCTAAACTTCTGTAACATCCTAGATGTTAAAAAGTAATTAAAATTTTGATCATGATCATCATCAAGCATAATTATCAAGCATTATGTCATTAATGCATTTCATGTTTAAGTTATAACATGTATATGTTGCTCCTGATGTGTTTTATGTGATACATGTGATGTTAACAATAATGGTGATTAAGGTTATTTGTGATTTTATAGTTTAATAACTTACTTAAACACTTGAAAAATATGCTAAAATAAACTTTGTTGTACCAAGTATGTGCTTCCTTATAGTATCAAAGTTTGTTTGTGTTTCTAAGTAAAACATGTTTAAGCTTGAGCTTCAAAATTGAATTCAATAACTATTTTCCACACTTAGCCATTTTAACTAAGTCCCTGATGCAATAGTTCTGAAGTTCAATTTTGGGACAATTATTAAATGAACTTTCATAAATAAAATGTGTGCAACTTTGGTTCTATGAATTGGTATGAAGTGTTAACTTTGATAATGTACCTTTGTTTGTGATGTTTGAACAGTAATTAACCCCTAATTAATTAACTAAAGTAGCTAATCATAAACTATTTTCAAAACCCTAAACTGAACTTTAGTTTCAGTTTCAAAGTTCATGGTTTCAAAACTTTTGATTTCTCAAACCTGTGCTCTGTTGTTGTTGATCCTTTAACCAAAGATGGAGATCTCAGTTCAAGGAACAACTTTGCTTAAAGGAGTTAATCAAGTTTCTACACGAGATCAGGAGAAAGGGAGAGAGGAAGATAGGCTATCAGTCGGCTACAGTACCACACCGGCAGCAGCTCGGCTGCCTGCTCACCACCGACGCCGCCGCCCATTTTCGCCGCTCTCGCGCGCATTGACGCACAGCTGCTTCGGTGGCAAAGCCGAGCAGGAGCTGGCCACGCGTGGAGATGCCCCCTCGCCGTTAAAACCCAACGCCGCCGGCCTTCCCCTCCTTTCCCTTCTTTTTCACCGCCGCCGGCAGAGCTCCCGTTGCCGGTGAAATTCGCCACGCTCGCTCCACCTCTGTTTGATTCCTCTTGCCTGCAACTCCGCCTCACCCTTGCGCACCTCTCTGGCCTGGTCGCATCAGCCCTCATTGCTGGAGTCATCCCTAGCGCCGGTTCTCGTCATAGCAGTATGCCAGCGCCGCCGAGAGCTCCTTCGCCATGGCCAACCGCCTCTGGCTGATCTCTCTCTCTATCCTCCATAGCGCTGTGTCCCCAGTGGCCAGGTGATGTTCATCGGCCCGTTGTTTTTCCCAGGCACGCACCGGACGTACCAGAACACGGGCTCGCCGCTAGTTCACGCCGCCACGTTCACCCTCAGCATCGACACCCGCCTCTGCGCCGTCCTCGCTTCAACCGTGTGCGCCCTCAAGTCTCGGTGAGAACTCTTGAGCCGTCCCGCGCCCTAGCTAGGTCAGCCGACCACCGGAGCGTCTAGTCCACTATCGCGCCGCGGTGCTCTGTGCAGCCGTGCCACCATGGCCATGGCCAAGCTCGGTATAAACCCTAGTCCGCCCAACCGTCACCACAGATATGTGCGTGAGGTCGCAGGGAGTCCATAGGGACCGAACTCGTCGCTGGTGACCTCGCCACCGACGAGGAAACCGCGGGTCAACACGCTGCACCCGCAGCAGCGCGCGGGGGCTCTATGCTGTTGACCCGGCCCTGCCTGTCAGTCACAGAGGCTGGCTGGGTGTGGGTACAAAAGGGTTTTTAGTCCTTTTCGGTTTTCAGAAAATATTAAAATGTGTTATTCTATGATGATTCTTGTAAATTGCATAGAAAAATGTAGAAAACTGATAAAATTGTGAAACTTATTTTGTTAGTTTTGTATGAATGTGATCTACATGTTAAAAATATTGTTTGATACAAAACAATAACTTTTGTGTGCTTAAAAATTCACTAAATAAATGATAAAATGAGTGGTGTATGTTTTTTATAGACAAAAATATTAATCTTTTCATGATGAAACTTTTTGTGTAAGTTTAACATGTTCATATCTACCTTCACAAAAAGTTTGGAACTATTTTGATAGATATAACTTGCCTAATTGATTTAGGTGTGTTTAATGCCTTTTTAAATGCTTAATAAATATTAAAATGGCTTAAATAAATGATTGGTTAGTTTTTATGTGTTCTCTAAGGTATTATAAGTTTAGAAAAATGTTAAACACTAGCTGGTCCATGTTAGTTTAATTCTTTCATGTAAACAACCAATTAACTTATATGTTGTTAATTTAAATGCCTTTTATGTGTTTGGTAAATGCTTAAATGAATTATATAAATACTTAAATGACTTTGGTGTGTTTTAAACATTGTTTGTGGACCATAGAACACAAAAACCCCTGTTGTTCCTTGGCAACTTAATTACTTTCTTGATGCTCACATAATTAACTTGTTAATTAATAATTAAAAATGCATTGTGAATAATTACATTAATTGTGCCGCGAAGGAAAGTTGTACTCAACTTTGTTAAGTTTGTTTAAGTTCTGTGATGCACATGTATGCCTCTCATCATGCATCATGTCATGCATCCATCATATTAAGCATGCATCATTTTATTACGTGTAGTGCACGAAAGTGAGAAGGTTCGTGTTGATCAAGCTTCAGAGGAGGTTCATCGACCAGTTGGTGTTGTGTGTGGCTTCGGTGATCCTTCTATGGAATCTAACCTTCTCTGCAATGTAGGCAAGCCCCGGAGCATACAACCCTCTCCTAGTGTTTACAAATATTTATTACACTTTAAGTCTTGTGAGATGTGCATTAAGTAATTAGGAGTTGGTCGAATACCATTGCTGCATGATCACCTTGGATTTCAGGTATCCTTAGTTGTTACCCCACTAGCATGTGTAGGTCGATACCTCTAATGCTTAGTAATGCTTAGACTTCGATAGAAGTCGAGCGATGGTTTCATCTTTCACGAGAAATAGGTTTTACCTTTGCCCTTTTCGGCTCTGCTAATGGGTCGTGAGAACACCATGATGAAGATAACACTAAAGTTGAGACCAGGCGGGTTAGGTTGCATCGAGAATGGAGTCTTGGTGTAGTGCTCCACATGTGTCGATTGAGGACCGTCCGTTGTAGACCAGTTGTGGTTGAGACTTTGCAGTACTGACCACATACCCCGGTAAGCCTGATACCTCGGCTATTCCATTATGAGAAAGGACAATCGCGCACTGGGAGTGAAGAAATGGTGGGAGTAGCGTGTACCCACCCTGTAAAACCGTCCGGGACGGAGCAGGGCGTTGGAGTACTGTGCTCTCGGGTGGCGTGAACCCATCCATGTTTTGGAGGATCCGAGGGAGAGGTTGATATATGTAGGTCCGGGACCTGCATATGTCGTGTGGTTGGGAATCCCTAGCTGGGTTTAATCGGTTCGAATCATCGTTGCTCCTCGATTATGGAGACTCGATCCTACGATCTATATCGTAGTTTATCAATGGAACATGGTTACTTATGAACATGGATACTTATGAACATCAGCTGTGATGATTAATGAAGTGGTTGATTTAGATCAGGTGCAAATTGGATACCACTAATGACTTAATGTTGAGCTAAAACATTGAAAGTAAAGATCCACTTGTAGTAAGCTCTTATGCAAAGGTTATTCTTTATTCTTGCTTCAGACCTCATAATATCCCCTTAAGCCTGCATACCCTTGGAGTCTTTTCTTTCGTCAGATAAGTCTTGTTGAGTACCTGCAAGTACTCAGGGTTTGTTAACCCCTATTGCAGGTTCTGACATGTGCTGCTAATCGAGGTAATGTCAGTGGGCTCGACATGATCTGGTTGTCCTTTAACTCGTAGGTGTTTGACCTAAGTTGCTTCTGTAGTTCTACTCATCTCTTGGAACTTAAGTTTTTACTTAAAAGGTACTGAATCATGTGTTGTAACCCAATGTTGTAAAATCTTTCGCACTCCGATGTATGAATTTTTTTTGTACCAAATGTTGTAATGTTGTGGTAACTCCAGTGTTGATCCTGTATGAGTTGTAAAACGTGGATGATTCGGGGTTCCCCGTGGACACCCGATAGACTACCGAAATTATCTAGCTCCCATGTGCAGAAGTCAAAGGACTTTAGGACAATGACATGTGCATGTGGGCCATCATAATTCGGGCAATTCTGCCATAGCTTCGAGGGCGAGTTGAGCCTTAGCCGCGATCTGAACGGCTTTGGTATCACAATCATAAGAGCGCTTCAAGTCGCCCTTGAAGGAGAGTACACCATTAGGACCCGGCATCTTGAGCAACAGATACGGGTAATGGGGAACTACCATAAACTTGGCAAGAGCTGGACGCCCAAAGATAGCATGGTAAGATGAATCAAAGTCGGCCACCTCAAACTTGATGAATTCCATTCTGTAGTTGGCCGATGTGCCGAATGTAACTGGCAAAGTAATCTACCCGAGAGGCATAGCCACCTTGCTGGGTATGATCCCGTAGAAGGGGATATCTATTGGAGTAAGGAGGCCAGCGAAGTCGAGGCCCATCTTCCTCAAGGTAGTAGCAAATATAACATTCAACACTGCGCCATCATCAATGAGGACCTTTGTGAGTTGCATCCCTGCAATTGTAGGATCCAGAACCAGGGGTTAGCGGCTAGCATTGGAGAAGCTGGTCCACTGATCCTCCCTTGTGAACTCAATCAGGTACCTAGACCAATCCAGTTATCTTGGGGTAGCGGGCTCAGCAGCTAAAATCTCGCGGAGGGTAAGCTTCTCCTGTCTCTTGGATGTTGAAGCAGCTACTCCTCCAAAGATTATGTTGATAACCCCCTGTACTGGCTGGAAGTTACCACAACATTACAACATTTGGTACAAAAAAAATTCATACATCGGAGTGCGAAAGATTTTACAACATTGGGTTACAACACATGATTCAGTACCTTTTAAGTAAAAACTTAAGTTCCAAGAGATGAGTAGAACTACAGAAGCAACTTAGGTCAAACACCTACGAGTTAAAGGACAACCAGATCATGTCGAGCCCACTGACATTACCTCGATTAGCAGCACATGTCAGAACCTGCAATAGGGGTTAACAAACCCTGAGTACTTGCAGGTACTCAACAAGACTTATCTGACGAAAGAAAAGACTCCAAGGGTATGCAGGCTTAAGGGGATATTATGAGGTCTGAAGCAAGAATAAAGAATAACCTTTGCATAAGAGCTTACTACAAGTGGATCTTTACTTTCAATGTTTTAGCTCAACATTAAGTCATTAGTGGTATCCAATTTGCACCTGATCTAAATCAACCACTTCATTAATCATCACAGCTGATGTTCATAAGTATCCATGTTCATAAGTAACCATGTTCCATTGATAAACTACGATATAGATCGTAGGATCGAGTCTCCATAATCGAGGAGCAACGATGATTCGAACCGATTAAACCCAGCTAGGGATTCCCAACCACACGACATATGCAGGTCCCGGACCTACATATATCAACCTCTCCCTCGGATCCTCCAAAACATGGATGGGTTCACGCCACCCGAGAGCACAGTACTCCAACGCCCTGCTCCGTCCCGGACGGTTTTACAGGGTGGGTACACGCTACTCCCACCATTTCTTCACTCCCAGTGCGCGATTGTCCTTTCTCATAATGGAATAGCCGAGGTATCAGGCTTACCGGGGTATGTGGTCAGTACTGCAAAGTCTCAACCACAACTGGTCTACAACGGACGGTCCTCAATCGACACATGTGGAGCACTACACCAAGACTCCATTCTCGATGCAACCTAACCCGCCTGGTCTCAACTTTAGTGTTATCTTCATCATGGTGTTCTCACGACCCATTAGCAGAGCCGAAAAGGGCAAAGGTAAAACCTATTTCTCGTGAAAGATGAAACCATCGCTCGACTTCTATCGAAGTCTAAGCATTACTAAGCATTAGAGGTATCGACCTACACATGCTAGTGGGGTAACAACTAAGGATACCTGAAATCCAAGGTGATCATGCAGCAATGGTATTCGACCAACTCCTAATTACTTAATGCACATCTCACAAGACTTAAAGTGTAATAAATATTTGTAAACACTAGGAGAGGGTTGTATGCTCCGGGGCTTGCCTACATTGCAGAGAAGGTTAGATTCCATAGAAGGATCACCGAAGCCACACACAACACCAACTGGTCGATGAACCTCCTCTGAAGCTTGATCAACACGAACCTTCTCACTTTCGTGCACTACACGTAATAAAATGATGCATGCTTAATATGATGGATGCATGACATGATGCATGATGAGAGGCATACATGTGCATCACAGAACTTAAACAAACTTAACAAAGTTGAGTACAACTTTCCTTCGCGGCACAATTAATGTAATTATTCACAATGCATTTTTAATTATTAATTAACAAGTTAATTATGTGAGCATCAAGAAAGTAATTAAGTTGCCAAGGAACAACAGGGGTTTTTGTGTTCTATGGTCCACAAACAATGTTTAAAACACACCAAAGTCATTTAAGTATTTATATAATTCATTTAAGCATTTACCAAACACATAAAAGGCATTTAAATTAACAACATATAAGTTAATTGGTTGTTTACATGAAAGAATTAAACTAACATGGACCAGCTAGTGTTTAACATTTTTCTAAACTTATAATACCTTAGAGAACACATAAAAACTAACCAATCATTTATTTAAGCCATTTTAATATTTATTAAGCATTTAAAAAGGCATTAAACACACCTAAATCAATTAGGCAAGTTATATCTATCAAAATAGTTCCAAACTTTTTGTGAAGGTAGATATGAACATGTTAAACTTACACAAAAAGTTTCATCATGAAAAGATTAATATTTTTGTCTATAAAAAACATACACCACTCATTTTATCATTTATTTAGTGAATTTTTAAGCACACAAAAGTTATTGTTTTGTATCAAACAATATTTTTAACATGTAGATCACATTCATACAAAACTAACAAAATAAGTTTCACAATTTTATCAGTTTTCTACATTTTTCTATGCAATTTACAAGAATCATCATAGAATAACACATTTTAATATTTTCTGAAAACCGAAAAGGACTAAAAACCCTTTTGTACCCACACCCAGCCAGCCTCTGTGACTGACAGGCAGGGCCGGGTCAACAGCATAGAGCCCCCGCGCGCTGCTGCGGGTGCAGCGTGTTGACCCGCGGTTTCCTCGTCGGTGGCGAGGTCACCAGCGACGAGTTCGGTCCCTATGGACTCCCTGCGACCTCACGCACATATCTGTGGTGACGGTTGGGCGGACTAGGGTTTATACCGAGCTTGGCCATGGCCATGGTGGCACGGCTGCACAGAGCACCGCGGCGCGATAGTGGACTAGACGCTCCGGTGGTCGGCTGACCTAGCTAGGGCGCGGGACGGCTCAAGAGTTCTCACCGAGACTTGAGGGCGCACACGGTTGAAGCGAGGACGGCGCAGAGGCGGGTGTCGATGCTGAGGGTGAACGTGGCGGCGTGAACTAGCGGCGAGCCCGTGTTCTGGTACGTCCGGTGCGTGCCTGGGAAAAACAACGGGCCGATGAACATCACCTGGCCACTGGGGACACAGCGCTATGGAGGATAGAGAGAGAGATCAGCCAGAGGCGGTTGGCCATGGCGAAGGAGCTCTCGGCGGCGCTGGCATACTGCTATGACGAGAACCGGCGCTAGGGATGACTCCAGCAATGAGGGCTGATGCGACCAGGCCAGAGAGGTGCGCAAGGGTGAGGCGGAGTTGCAGGCAAGAGGAATCAAACAGAGGTGGAGCGAGCGTGGCGAATTTCACCGGCAACGGGAGCTCTGCCGGCGGCGGTGAAAAAGAAGGGAAAGGAGGGGAAGGCCGGCGGCGTTGGGTTTTAACGGCGAGGGGGCATCTCCACGCGTGGCCAGCTCCTGCTCGGCTTTGCCACCGAAGCAGCTGTGCGTCAATGCGCGCGAGAGCGGCGAAAATGGGCGGCGGCGTCGGTGGTGAGCAGGCAGCCGAGCTGCTGCCGGTGTGGTACTGTAGCCGACTGATAGCCTATCTTCCTCTCTCCCTTTCTCCTGATCTCGTGTAGAAACTTGATTAACTCCTTTAAGCAAAGTTGTTCCTTGAACTGAGATCTCCATCTTTGGTTAAAGGATCAACAACAACAGAGCACAGGTTTGAGAAATCAAAAGTTTTGAAACCATGAACTTTGAAACTGAAACTAAAGTTCAGTTTAGGGTTTTGAAAATAGTTTATGATTAGCTACTTTAGTTAATTAATTAGGGGTTAATTACTGTTCAAACATCACAAACAAAGGTACATTATCAAAGTTAACACTTCATACCAATTCATAGAACCAAAGTTGCACACATTTTATTTATGAAAGTTCATTTAATAATTGTCCCAAAATTGAACTTCAGAACTATTGCATCAGGGACTTAGTTAAAATGGCTAAGTGTGGAAAATAGTTATTGAATTCAATTTTGAAGCTCAAGCTTAAACATGTTTTACTTAGAAACACAAACAAACTTTGATACTATAAGGAAGCACATACTTGGTACAACAAAGTTTATTTTAGCATATTTTTCAAGTGTTTAAGTAAGTTATTAAACTATAAAATCACAAATAACCTTAATCACCATTATTGTTAACATCACATGTATCACATAAAACACATCAGGAGCAACATATACATGTTATAACTTAAACATGAAATGCATTAATGACATAATGCTTGATAATTATGCTTGATGATGATCATGATCAAAATTTTAATTACTTTTTAACATCTAGGATGTTACAGAAGTTTAGATGATTGCCAGGCTAGCACATCAGATGAAGCCTGAAGACATGGAGATACCAACCAAGAAGTCAGGAGCTATCAAAGCATCTGAGAAGGTACCGCTAAAGGACGTCGACTTGGGCACGGGTGATCCCTCCAAGATGGCGACTATCAACGCCCAACTCTCTAAAGAATAGGAACTCGCGTTCACCAATTTTCTCAGGGACAACAAAGATATCTTCGCTTGGAAGCCGGCCGACATGCCAGGTGTCCCTAGGGAATTGACTGAGCACAAATTGGAATTAAAACCCGGTTTTAAGCCGGTCAAGCAGAGGCTGTGTCGATTTGCACCAGATAAGAAGGAAGCCATCAAGAAAGAGATCTCAAAACTACTAGCAGCCGGGTTCATTAAAGAGATTCTCCACCCCGAGTGGCTCGCCAACCCGGTGTTAGTTAGGAAGAAGAACTTAGTTGAATGGTGGATGTGTGTCGACTACACTGATCTCAACAAGCATTGCCCAAAGGATCCTTTTGGATTGCCGCGCATTGGGGCAATAGTCGATGGCACGATGGGCTGTGCCTTACTCTCCTTCCTGAATTGTTACTCAGGCTATCATCAGATCACTCTCAGGGAAGAAGACCGGGTCAAGACCTCTTTGATCACACTATTTGGCGCCTATTGTTACACGACCATGTCATTTGGTTTGAAAAATGGTGGAGCCACTTACCAGCGCACTATCCAGGAGTGCCTTAGTGAGCAGATCGGACACAATGCAGAAGCCTATGTGGATGACGTGGTGGTAAAAATCCGATGTCCAAAGACATTGATCGACAATCTAGCACAAACCTTTGATAATCTCTGGAAATTCTGATGGGAGCTAAATCTGACTAAGTGCACATTCGGTGTACCCTCAGGACACCTACTCGGCTTTCTTATAAGCCATTGCGGGATTGAAGCCAGTCCAAAGCAGATCCAGGCGATTACTTGGATGGGGCCCCCGTAGTCCATGAAGGATGTCCAGAAGTTTACAGGGTGCATGCCCGCCCTCAACAAATTTATTTCTCAGCTTGGCGAAAAGGGTTGCCTTTTTTCAAGCTGCTCAAGAAATCAGGGAAGTTCGAGTGGACTACCGAGGCCAATGAGGCATTCGAGAAGCTGAAGGCTTATCTTACAAGCTCTCCAATCCTCACTCCGCCAGGTAAACAAGAACCCCTATTGCTGTACATTGCGGCTACTACTAATGTGGTTAGCATGGCGATCATGGTTGAACGGGCAGAGGAAGGCCATGTGTACAAGCTACAATAGCCAGTTTACTACATCAGCGAGGTTCTGTCAGATTCTAAGGTCCGGTACCCACATGTTCAGAAGCTACACTACGCCCTATTGATCACATCCTGCAAGCTCCGCCATTATTTTGATGGACACAAGATACTGGTGGTAATCAACTACCTACTCGGCGGTATCCTATGCAATCGAGACTCCATAGAATGCATATCCATGTGGGTAGTTGAGTTGGGTGCTCATCACATCAATTTCACGCCTCGCAAAGCCATCTAGTCCCAAGCACTTGCTGACTTCATGGCTGAGTGGACAGAAATTCAGTAGCTAGCGTCGAAAGTCACGCCAGAGCATTGGAAGATGTACATTGATGGCTCATTGAAGCTTGGTGGTGCAGGTGCTGGAGTGCTTTTCATCTTGCCATCTTGAGAACAGCTCAAATATGTGTTGCAGATCCTCTAGCCGGCTACCAACAATGAAGCCGAGTACAAAGCTCTACTCCATGGGTTACGCCTAGCCGCTTCCATTGGCATCAAGCACCTACTCGTCTATGGCGACTCCTCAGTGGTGATCAATCAAGTCAACAAGGATTGGGACTGTACTAAAGAGACCATGGATGCTTATTGTGCTGAAGTACACAAGCTTGAGAAGCATTTTCTTGGGTTGGAATTCCATCATGTGGTACGAGATCTTAACGTTGCAGCAGACGTGTTGGCCAAACTCGGCTCCGATCGAGCAACGGTACCCAGCGGAGTGTTTGTCCAAGAACTTACCCAGCCATCCATCAAGGAGCAGGTTGCAGAAGCAGCTGATACACCTATGCCCGACAGACAGCTTCTGGTGATCGCCCCAGATTGGCCTCAGGTTTATTAAGCTGCCAGTCGACAAGGTCAAAGAAGAGCAAGTTACCCAGCGGAGCAAGAACTACGTTCTAGTAGGAGACAAGCTATACCGCAGGGGTGCGTCATCCAAAGTCTTATTGAAGTGCATCACACCTGTAGAGGGCAGCAAAATTCTCGATGAGATCCATGCAGGGTGTTGTGTGCTTAAAAATTCACTAAATAAATGATAAAATGAGTGGTGTATGTTTTTTATAGACAAAAATATTAATCTTTTCATGATGAAACTTTTTGTGTAAGTTTAACATGTTCATATCTACCTTCACAAAAAGTTTGGAACTATTTTGATAGATATAACTTGCCTAATTGATTTAGGTGTGTTTAATGCCTTTTTAAATGCTTAATAAATATTAAAATGGCTTAAATAAATGATTGGTTAGTTTTTATGTGTTCTCTAAGGTATTATAAGTTTAGAAAAATGTTAAACACTAGCTGGTCCATGTTAGTTTAATTCTTTCATGTAAACAACCAATTAACTTATATGTTGTTAATTTAAATGCCTTTTATGTGTTTGGTAAATGCTTAAATGAATTATATAAATACTTAAATGACTTTGGTGTGTTTTAAACATTGTTTGTGGACCATAGAACACAAAAACCCCTGTTGTTCCTTGGCAACTTAATTACTTTCTTGATGCTCACATAATTAACTTGTTAATTAATAATTAAAAATGCATTGTGAATAATTACATTTTAATATTTTCTGAAAACCGAAAAGGACTAAAAACCCTTTTGTACCCACACCCAGCCAGCCTCTGTGACTGACAGGCAGGGCCGGGTCAACAGCATAGAGCCCCCGCGCGCTGCTGCGGGTGCAGCGTGTTGACCCGCGGTTTCCTCGTCGGTGGCGAGGTCACCAGCGACGAGTTCGGTCCCTATGGACTCCCTGCGACCTCACGCACATATCTGTGGTGACGGTTGGGCGGACTAGGGTTTATACCGAGCTTGGCCATGGCCATGGTGGCACGGCTGCACAGAGCACCGCGGCGCGATAGTGGACTAGACGCTCCGGTGGTCGGCTGACCTAGCTAGGGCGCGGGACGGCTCAAGAGTTCTCACCGAGACTTGAGGGCGCACACGGTTGAAGCGAGGACGGCGCAGAGGCGGGTGTCGATGCTGAGGGTGAACGTGGCGGCGTGAACTAGCGGCGAGCCCGTGTTCTGGTACGTCCGGTGCGTGCCTGGGAAAAACAACGGGCCGATGAACATCACCTGGCCACTGGGGACACAGCGCTATGGAGGATAGAGAGAGAGATCAGCCAGAGGCGGTTGGCCATGGCGAAGGAGCTCTCGGCGGCGCTGGCATACTGCTATGACGAGAACCGGCGCTAGGGATGACTCCAGCAATGAGGGCTGATGCGACCAGGCCAGAGAGGTGCGCAAGGGTGAGGCGGAGTTGCAGGCAAGAGGAATCAAACAGAGGTGGAGCGAGCGTGGCGAATTTCACCGGCAACGGGAGCTCTGCCGGCGGCGGTGAAAAAGAAGGGAAAGGAGGGGAAGGCCGGCGGCGTTGGGTTTTAACGGCGAGGGGGCATCTCCACGCGTGGCCAGCTCCTGCTCGGCTTTGCCACCGAAGCAGCTGTGCGTCAATGCGCGCGAGAGCGGCGAAAATGGGCGGCGGCGTCGGTGGTGAGCAGGCAGCCGAGCTGCTGCCGGTGTGGTACTGTAGCCGACTGATAGCCTATCTTCCTCTCTCCCTTTCTCCTGATCTCGTGTAGAAACTTGATTAACTCCTTTAAGCAAAGTTGTTCCTTGAACTGAGATCTCCATCTTTGGTTAAAGGATCAACAACAACAGAGCACAGGTTTGAGAAATCAAAAGTTTTGAAACCATGAACTTTGAAACTGAAACTAAAGTTCAGTTTAGGGTTTTGAAAATAGTTTATGATTAGCTACTTTAGTTAATTAATTAGGGGTTAATTACTGTTCAAACATCACAAACAAAGGTACATTATCAAAGTTAACACTTCATACCAATTCATAGAACCAAAGTTGCACACATTTTATTTATGAAAGTTCATTTAATAATTGTCCCAAAATTGAACTTCAGAACTATTGCATCAGGGACTTAGTTAAAATGGCTAAGTGTGGAAAATAGTTATTGAATTCAATTTTGAAGCTCAAGCTTAAACATGTTTTACTTAGAAACACAAACAAACTTTGATACTATAAGGAAGCACATACTTGGTACAACAAAGTTTATTTTAGCATATTTTTCAAGTGTTTAAGTAAGTTATTAAACTATAAAATCACAAATAACCTTAATCACCATTATTGTTAACATCACATGTATCACATAAAACACATCAGGAGCAACATATACATGTTATAACTTAAACATGAAATGCATTAATGACATAATGCTTGATAATTATGCTTGATGATGATCATGATCAAAATTTTAATTACTTTTTAACATCTAGGATGTTACAGAAGTTTAGATGATTGCCAGGCTAGCACATCAGATGAAGCCTGAAGACATGGAGATACCAACCAAGAAGTCAGGAGCTATCAAAGCATCTGAGAAGGTACCGCTAAAGGACGTCGACTTGGGCACGGGTGATCCCTCCAAGATGGCGACTATCAACGCCCAACTCTCTAAAGAATAGGAACTCGCGTTCACCAATTTTCTCAGGGACAACAAAGATATCTTCGCTTGGAAGCCGGCCGACATGCCAGGTGTCCCTAGGGAATTGACTGAGCACAAATTGGAATTAAAACCCGGTTTTAAGCCGGTCAAGCAGAGGCTGTGTCGATTTGCACCAGATAAGAAGGAAGCCATCAAGAAAGAGATCTCAAAACTACTAGCAGCCGGGTTCATTAAAGAGATTCTCCACCCCGAGTGGCTCGCCAACCCGGTGTTAGTTAGGAAGAAGAACTTAGTTGAATGGTGGATGTGTGTCGACTACACTGATCTCAACAAGCATTGCCCAAAGGATCCTTTTGGATTGCCGCGCATTGGGCAGATAGTCGATGGCACGATGGGCTGTGCCTTACTCTCCTTCCTGAATTGTTACTCAGGCTATCATCAGATCACTCTCAGGGAAGAAGACCGGGCCAAGACCTCTTTGATCACACTATTTGGCGCCTATTGTTACACGACCATGTCATTTGGTTTGAAAAATGGTGGAGCCACTTACCAGCGCACTATCCAGGAGTGCCTTAGTGAGCAGATCGGACACAATGCAGAAGCCTATGTGGATGACGTGGTGGTAAAAATCCGATGTCCAAAGACATTGATCGACAATCTAGCACAAACCTTTGATAATCTCTGGAAATTCTGATGGGAGCTAAATCTGACTAAGTGCACATTCGGTGTACCCTCAGGACACCTACTCGGCTTTCTTATAAGCCATTGCGGGATTGAAGCCAGTCCAAAGCAGATCCAGGCGATTACTTGGATGGGGCCCCCGTAGTCCATGAAGGATGTCCAGAAGTTTACAGGGTGCATGCCCGCCCTCAACAAATTTATTTCTCAGCTTGGCGAAAAGGGTTGCCTTTTTTCAAGCTGCTCAAGAAATCAGGGAAGTTCGAGTGGACTACCGAGGCCAATGAGGCATTCGAGAAGCTGAAGGCTTATCTTACAAGCTCTCCAATCCTCACTCCGCCAGGTAAACAAGAACCCCTATTGCTGTACATTGCGGCTACTACTAATGTGGTTAGCATGGCGATCATGGTTGAACGGGCAGAGGAAGGCCATGTGTACAAGCTACAATAGCCAGTTTACTACATCAGCGAGGTTCTGTCAGATTCTAAGGTCCGGTACCCACATGTTCAGAAGCTACACTACGCCCTATTGATCACATCCTGCAAGCTCCGCCATTATTTTGATGGACACAAGATACTGGTGGTAATCAACTACCTACTCGGCGGTATCCTATGCAATCGAGACTCCATAGAATGCATATCCATGTGGGTAGTTGAGTTGGGTGCTCATCACATCAATTTCACGCCTCGCAAAGCCATCTAGTCCCAAGCACTTGCTGACTTCATGGCTGAGTGGACAGAAATTCAGTAGCTAGCGTCGAAAGTCACGCCAGAGCATTGGAAGATGTACATTGATGGCTCATTGAAGCTTGGTGGTGCAGGTGCTGGAGTGCTTTTCATCTTGCCATCTTGAGAACAGCTCAAATATGTGTTGCAGATCCTCTAGCCGGCTACCAACAATGAAGCCGAGTACAAAGCTCTACTCCATGGGTTACGCCTAGCCGCTTCCATTGGCATCAAGCACCTACTCGTCTATGGCGACTCCTCAGTGGTGATCAATCAAGTCAACAAGGATTGGGACTGTACTAAAGAGACCATGGATGCTTATTGTGCTGAAGTACACAAGCTTGAGAAGCATTTTCTTGGGTTGGAATTCCATCATGTGGTACGAGATCTTAACGTTGCAGCAGACGTGTTGGCCAAACTCGGCTCCGATCGAGCAACGGTACCCAGCGGAGTGTTTGTCCAAGAACTTACCCAGCCATCCATCAAGGAGCAGGTTGCAGAAGCAGCTGATACACCTATGCCCGACAGACAGCTTCTGGTGATCGCCCCAGATTGGCCTCAGGTTTATTAAGCTGCCAGTCGACAAGGTCAAAGAAGAGCAAGTTACCCAGCGGAGCAAGAACTACGTTCTAGTAGGAGACAAGCTATACCGCAGGGGTGCGTCATCCAAAGTCTTATTGAAGTGCATCACACCTGTAGAGGGCAGCAAAATTCTCGATGAGATCCATGCAGGGTGTTGTGGCAATCATGCTGCCTCTAAAACCTTAGTCAGCAAGGCTTTCTGATCCGGCTACTATTGGCCAACAACGCTAAAAGATGCAGAGGACTTAGTTCATCATTGGTTCTATGAATTGGTATGAAGTGTTAACTTTGATAATGTACCTTTGTTTGTGATGTTTGAACAGTAATTAACCCCTAATTAATTAACTAAAGTAGCTAATCATAAACTATTTTCAAAACCCTAAACTGAACTTTAGTTTCAGTTTCAAAGTTCATGGTTTCAAAACTTTTGATTTCTCAAACCTGTGCTCTGTTGTTGTTGATCCTTTAACCAAAGATGGAGATCTCAGTTCAAGGAACAACTTTGCTTAAAGGAGTTAATCAAGTTTCTACACGAGATCAGGAGAAAGGGAGAGAGGAAGATAGGCTATCAGTCGGCTACAGTACCACACCGGCAGCAGCTCGGCTGCCTGCTCACCACCGACGCCGCCGCCCATTTTCGCCGCTCTCGCGCGCATTGACGCACAGCTGCTTCGGTGGCAAAGCCGAGCAGGAGCTGGCCACGCGTGGAGATGCCCCCTCGCCGTTAAAACCCAACGCCGCCGGCCTTCCCCTCCTTTCCCTTCTTTTTCACCGCCGCCGGCAGAGCTCCCGTTGCCGGTGAAATTCGCCACGCTCGCTCCACCTGTTTGATTCCTCTTGCCTGCAACTCCGCCTCACCCTTGCGCACCTCTCTGGCCTGGTCGCATCAGCCCTCATTGCTGGAGTCATCCCTAGCGCCGGTTCTCGTCATAGCAGTATGCCAGCGCCGCCGAGAGCTCCTTCGCCATGGCCAACCGCCTCTGGCTGATCTCTCTCTCTATCCTCCATAGCGCTGTGTCCCCAGTGGCCAGGTGATGTTCATCGGCCCGTTGTTTTTCCCAGGCACGCACCGGACGTACCAGAACACGGGCTCGCCGCTAGTTCACGCCGCCACGTTCACCCTCAGCATCGACACCCGCCTCTGCGCCGTCCTCGCTTCAACCGTGTGCGCCCTCAAGTCTCGGTGAGAACTCTTGAGCCGTCCCGCGCCCTAGCTAGGTCAGCCGACCACCGGAGCGTCTAGTCCACTATCGCGCCGCGGT
>JAHUYU010002081.1:0-20931 GCA_030439765.1 Tripidium arundinaceum | reverse complement strand
TGCAGTGTTGAGTGAATGAGAAAATGTGAAGTCAACCAAACCTTGCAACCTTGCTCAAACAACTCTTAAGTTCTTGAACAAAAGATATTAAGGGTTCATATTGAGCAAGTGACAAGAAAATGCTTCAATGGACCAAAAAGGATTATTTAAACTTTATTGTGATGCTGCTTTGACCAAAGTGAAACTTTAGTTTCTATACTAGATATGAAGTTTGACCTTAAATGAAAGTTGTAGTTTAGGTGGAGTGATACAAACTTTATTTTTGGACCAAGAGCCAAATCAGCTTCCAAGTGGCTTAAATAGTGGACACAAGTTTGAATCAGCTGCTGTTTTCAGCCCAAGAAATAATTCTAAGTCATGGACAGTTTGGACTGACATTGTGTAGGATCTCTGAATGGCCTAGAGAGGGGAGGGAATAGGCCTGTCAAAACAAAAACTCAAACCCGAATCAAATTTCTTGAGCGACACTGCCGCACTACAGCTCTGCCGCACAGATAAAGCGGCACTGCTGCACCTGCAGACAAGAGTGACCACAATTCAAAATCCAGAGATGGAAATTTAGATCGAGTAAATTTCTAAGCTATCAGCAGGTATAAGGAACTCAGACCACTGACAAGACGATGTAGCACCACCACCAATTTGTAGATCGGAAGCAAACCCTGGAAACACCTCATGAACACATGCAACAAGAAAAGAGAGGCAAGCACAAGTGACACAAGTATTTATCCCGTGGTTCAACTCGCCACCAAGGCTTGTCTACCTCCACGTTGTTGAGGTTAGCCACTAAGGCTTAAGCTTTTCAACTCTACCTCATTCTCAAATCAAGGAAATGAATCCTTGAGATGAAGAGTGTTTCACTAGATGATTGGGGTGATTACAAACCTCTCGGCGCTGCCACACAAGTTGGCAAGCTCCACGAGCGACGCTCTAGCCGGCTAGGAGCAAAGCTCCAAGAGTAACAAATGCAATCCACTGGCTTGAACGTGAACCAAGTGCTCTTGGAGTTGGGGAACAAGTGGATCTGCTCTCTAATCGAGTTTGGAGCCTTTTTCTCTCATGGATTGGATGGAAAATCTCAATGGAATGCTTGAGAGCTTGAGGGCACCAATGGAGGAGAGAGAGAGGGAGCCAAGAACAGCTAGGCGTCGGTTTGGTTCAGAGGAGGAAGAAGGTAACCGTTGGGAGAGAGAGGAGGAGTATAAATACCCCTCTGGTCTCAACGGTCAGTTAAGTCACAGCAGTGCCGCGGCTCAACTGCGACTGTGCCGCATTAGCCAGAGAGCACAAAGCTAGGAAATGAAAAACTTGCTGCTTTGGCTAGAGCTTTGAGGATGCATTTTATTGTAGATGTGAGCACTTAGTTGCACATTCGAGCTTGTGTATTGTATCCCCCTTTATAGTACGACATTTTCTATACTCAAATTTGAAAAGTAAAATGAATTAAACGCCCTTAAGTTCGATGCCATCAACAATTCTATTTGGGGGCTCCACCGATGCATGAATCATCCTCATTTGTGTATCTCCTGCTTGTCAACATGATAAATCTCATTAGTTCACTAATTGCGTGATCATCATCACCAAAACCCACAATTAGGGCTTGATTGCACTTACACATTGTCAAGTTGACACTTCACGTTCTCGAGTTTTTGTTAAACAACAATGTTGATCCAAATATCTAAGTTGAAGTTTATGCTACAGAGAAGAGCTTAGCAAGGTTTGGGGACTGTTTGACCAAAGTTTGACCCTCAAATTTGAAGTCACACAGGGCTACTTTGACACCCTCAGCTTCAGCCTTGAGTTGCGGTCAACACGTTGACACGGCCACTTTGGAGCCTAATTACCTGCTAACCTGGAGCTCTAATGACCGAGTGACTTTAATGGAAGTGGTAGAGCATCAAGAGGGGGACAAGTTTCCTATAGTGGCCAAGATCTGGATCCGCATGGAATATGCCAAAAAACGGCCTCCAACTCGGGCACTTCGACGCATGCCACGTACTTGAGGAAATGGGTGCATGGCCGCCATGCAGGGTAGTGCGCCCCCAACTCCCTGGACACGCACCCCTGCTCCTCCCAATGTGGGCGCCGAGCTCCATCTCTGCCTCCCTCACTCGCTCTCGCCCTCCCTTGGCTCTCCCATCTCGCTCCTGCTCTCTCCCTCGCACGCTATTGCCGCGCGGACGCTGCGTCCGCCATGGCCACCGAGCAGCAAGCTCTGCGCTCGTAGCCCACCATCCCCCGCTCACCCTCGCACCTCCCTGAAGCCGCCAGCAGCTTCGCCGCCCATCCTCACGCCTCCTCTAGCTCTCCTCGCCACGCCTCCGGGCTGCCTCAGCCGGTCAGGCGCCGCACGTGCAGGTGCTGGGCAGCTGGCCGTCGTTGCCGGCTGGGCCAAGACCAAGCGCGGGTGTGGCCTGATGCCGCCAAGCCGCGGTGCCCCTTCCCCGCCGCCGCCGGCCGCTTCCCCGGCCGAATCCCAGCCTTCCCGACGTCCTCCGCCTCCGTCCTTACTTTCCATATTTTTATCAATGTTTTAGCAGCAATTTAAGTAGAGCTATTTAGAACTAAGTTTGCATCTATTCTATAGCAATCACTTGATTATCACTAATAAACATCACAATAGTAACCATATCCAGTTGAACATGATCAACGTACATAAACATTAAGTTCCATCAGCTTACTACGATGCTGTACAACGACCAAGTTTCTCACTATCTGGAAGAGACGATGATTCAAATCGATTACATTTAGCTGGGTAAAGCCCGTATCACACACCCGTACTTCCCCCGTTGGGGTCACATTGGGTAACCTTTTGCTCTATTCGGCGATGAGTCTAGACTAGGTCGCAAAACTCGTGGGACTGCGACCTCATATAAATTGCCAAGCCTAGCTTGTAGCAAATATGGTCTTGGACCAGTCCCCTCCCTACCGATGCTCCCCTCCCAGCAATGCTATCAATCCAATATATCATAACTCACCTCGAACAAGGTACTTGGCTTCACAGTCGGTACGAGTTATCCGGCCGTTATGTGAATGTACGTCCAATCTCGGCTGACGGGCTAGCAACGGTATGGTCCTTAACCGACACAGGCAGGATCAAAGAAATAGGCCAAGCCTTCCACCATCAATAACAGTAACACCGGATCCCGTCCAGTCTCGATTTATCTATTCTCACATGGTTCTTTTTTACGATAGCAAATATAGCCAACCGTATCAGAGTAGTATGAGTAGCCATCCTATGTCTCGCGGATGATAGGAAACACCCGACTTCTACCGGTCTAAGCATGGCTAAGCATAAAATGACCTCCTCATACTAGTAAGGGTACATGTATAGATATCTGGTGGACAAGGTAAGTCATGCAGCAATGGTTTCATCCAACTCCTATAACTTAATGCACAGTACAAAAAGTTAGACTCTAGTGCATTTGTAAAAAGAGAGGATAGGAGGCTTAGAATGCTCTGGGGCTTGCCTGGGGTCCAACACTAGGTCAGTGTTTGTTAGATGACACTCTCTTGGCGAGCATCTCCTGTCCTAGCACTTGCTTAATCCTTCCATCTTCAGGATAGGTCCACCAGACTCCATCTTCTGGTTAGCTCCAATCACCACATCCTTCAGTTCCTCGTGTGGTTCATCTAGCGTACCTAAATGAGATGCAACAATGCAAGTGCATGAACATGAAGAATGCACACATGATGCGATACAGAAGGGCACACAAGTTTATTCGGTTAATCTATTACAAGGCATTTAGCTATCAAGAGCTAATTAAGCTTAGCATCACATAACCAGCAAGTGAGATATAACTAAAGTAAGATACATGTTCACTAGATATCTCATGCAAACTAGCTCTATCAAGCATAACAAATTTTATTGCTATACTCCGAACCACTAGATACATCAGGTATACATGTGTGGCTATTCTTTAACATAATTGGTTAAGCAACACATATAACAAGTTGTAAGATACTTTAGGGAAATTAATTTAACACCACTGAAATTATCAGCTAACACTACCAATCACACAAGCAATGCAAAACGAAAGCAATCAACTATAGGTGCACACACAAATCTTGGACAACAGCACAGTATGCACTTGTTTTAATCTTAACTGGAGTTCTAGACATTCAACAAGGGTGATCTTAGACTTTCTAGAAAGATTAAGAAATTTTCTACAAATTTTATATTATCACCAACAGCAGATTCAAAAGTTAACAAGGTCAAACCACATCAAGAAATAGATCTGTACAACAAGGACAGAAAACTGACAGCAACTTCAGAAGGGCATATATGAAGTTCTAGACATCCAACAAACATGATATTTAACTTTATAGAAATCTTATTAAGTTATCTATAACTTTATTATTATCATATCAAGGTGATTCGACAGTTAACAAGACCAAACAACACAAAGAAGCATTTCTGTCCAGACTTGGACAGATTCTGACATTAAACTTTAGATATTTATATCTAGAGTTATAGACCCCCAAAAGGTGTGTTATTTAACATTTTGGAAAGCCTATGAGAATTACTACAACTCTCTTATTGTCACCGAGAGGTGATTCACAAGTTATCTTAGTCAAAAAGGCACGACAGTGCAGCACTATCCAAAACACAAGAAAAACATGACAGCGAGATTGTAAAATCTATAACTCCTTAACCAGCTGGATTAAAATCATAAAATTTTAGGAAAAGCAAGATAAGGAAGTTATCTATGACTTTTGTATTGACCACTTTTACAGAAAACATCATTTTTCTTCACAAAATGATCACCACAACAGAAACTGCTCTAGCAGCCATTCAGAGCACATGCATAAAATGCTTATCGCTTGTTTGGCTACCAAGTGAGCACATTCTTGAGCTATTTAAGTAGCTCCCACTACTATCACACTACTTAGTCAACATTTATCTTGATCATAATCCGAAAGAGCAAGCAAGCATCATACATACTTAAACAAGAGTAAGAGTAATTACTAAAAACTTGCATGAGCAACAAGGAAGAACAAGCATGTATAAGAACTATAATAGAGATAGATTCTTGAATTTACACACCACCAACCTTAGTAAGAGTGCACCCTAAACATGCTATAAGAGCTAATTAACAAACCTAAGTCACATTTAAAGTCACTCAAGCAACCAAGCAACCATATGCAAGCCTTTCATCGCAAGGACCAAAAGGCACTACTTAATCAATTTAACAAGACAGCATACATATACTTAAGTAGGCAGCCCAACCATTTCTAACGTAGCTAAATATCATTCACATCAATCAACAAGGATTATAGCATAACAAGAAACATTCACATGCTTATTTACTACTAAGCTTTATCAACCTTTCATATATTAAAGCATATATATTATTTTTAGGTGGTGTTGCAAACTTAGAGTTTGAGGCTGAGCTTTTTAAGGTTGGTAGGGAATGACAAAACATATCTACTGTAAAGATATTATATGCTCAGATTTTATAAATTAATTATTATAACAAAAATAAGTTTTTATTGCAATAAAACATGGGAGAGCAACTTAAATCTAAAGATCCACATTTTCTATAAACACATGGCTATGTTAAGTGTTCATAGGTCACAACAACATCATATAAAGGCAGTGGAAACACATTTTCCATTTTTATGTACTTTCAACTATTTATTAACTATTTACTAAGCATTAAACTAGGTAAATCAAGAACTCAACCATACTGCATCCAATAAATCTAAAATTTTTACCTAGCTCAAGCATCACATGAGTAGCCTACCATAAAAATTTCATGCCATTCGGAGCACAAAAACTACAGATATGAATTTAACATAGAAAACCCTAAAAAACATAGATATAAATCTACAGCAAGATTTTTCTAATAAAACATGCTATATTATAGTTTCACTGCATAGATCTACTCACAAGGATTCCAAAACATCTTCATTTACCTTTTTATGATTTTTCTGCGATTTTCTACACATTTTAGAAGTTTTAGCTGATTTATTCCTAAAAGAAAAAGGAAAAAGATAAAGTGCACTGTTCAAAACTATTCATATGAGTCATAGACTTCGCACTTAGGCCTCTGGATTTGTTTCTATTTACACGCATGGGCTTCTTCTCCAAAGGAACGCAGGAAAAGTAGAGGACGGAGGCGGAGGACGTCGGGAAGGCTGGGATTCGGCCGGGGAAGCGGCCGGCGGCGGCGGGGAAGGGGCACCGCGGCTTGGCGGCATCAGGCCACACCCGCGCTTGGTCTTGGCCCAGCCGGCAACGACGGCCAGCTGCCCAGCACCTGCACGTGCGGCGCCTGACCGGCTGAGGCAGCCCGGAGGCGTGGCGAGGAGAGCTAGAGGAGGCGTGAGGATGGGCGGCGAAGCTGCTGGCGGCTTCAGGGAGGTGCGAGGGTGAGCGGGGGATGGTGGGCTACGAGCGCAGAGCTTGCTGCTCGGTGGCCATGGCGGACGCAGCGTCCGCGCGGCAATAGCGTGCGAGGGAGAGAGCAGGAGCGAGATGGGAGAGCCAAGGGAGGGCGAGAGCGAGTGAGGGAGGCAGAGATGGAGCTCGGCGCCCACATTGGGAGGAGCAGGGGTGCGTGTCCAGGGAGTTGGGGGCGCACTACCCTGCATGGCGGCCATGCACCCATTTCCTCAAGTACGTGGCATGCGTCGAAGTGCCCGAGTTGGAGGCCGTTTTTTGGCATATTCCATGCGGATCCAGATCTTGGCCACTATAGGAAACTTGTCCCCCTCTTGATGCTCTACCACTTCCATTAAAGTCACTCGGTCATTAGAGCTCCAGGTTAGCAGGTAATTAGGCTCCAAAGTGGCCGTGTCAACGTGTTGACCGCAACTCAAGGCTGAAGCTGAGGGTGTCAAAGTAGCCCTGTGTGACTTCAAATTTGAGGGTCAAACTTTGGTCAAACAGTCCCCAAACCTTGCTAAGCTCTTCTCTGTAGCATAAACTTCAACTTAGATATTTGGATCAACATTGTTGTTTAACAAAAACTCGAGAACGTGAAGTGTCAACTTGACAATGTGTAAGTGCAATCAAGCCCTAATTGTGGGTTTTGGTGATGATGATCACGCAATTAGTGAACTAATGAGATTTATCATGTTGACAAGCAGGAGATACACAAATGAGGATGATTCATGCATCGGTGGAGCCCCCAAATAGAATTGTTGATGGCATCGAACTTAAGGGCGTTTAATTCATTTTACTTTTCAAATTTGAGTATAGAAAATGTCGTACTATAAAGGGGGATACAATACACAAGCTCGAATGTGCAACTAAGTGCTCACATCTACAATAAAATGCATCCTCAAAGCTCTAGCCAAAGCAGCAAGTTTTTCATTTCCTAGCTTTGTGCTCTCTGGCTAATGCGGCACAGTCGCAGTTGAGCCGCGGCACTGCTGTGACTTAACTGACCGTTGAGACCAGAGGGGTATTTATACTCCTCCTCTCTCTCCCAACGGTTACCTTCTTCCTCCTCTGAACCAAACCGACGCCTAGCTGTTCTTGGCTCCCTCTCTCTCTCCTCCATTGGTGCCCTCAAGCTCTCAAGCATTCCATTGAGATTTTCCATCCAATCCATGAGAGAAAAAGGCTCCAAACTCGATTAGAGAGCAGATCCACTTGTTCCCCAACTCCAAGAGCACTTGGTTCACGTTCAAGCCAGTGGATTGCATTTGTTACTCTTGGAGCTTTGCTCCTAGCCGGCTAGAGCGTCGCTCGTGGAGCTTGCCAACTTGTGTGGCAGCGCCGAGAGGTTTGTAATCACCCCAATCATCTAGTGAAACACTCTTCATCTCAAGGATTCATTTCCTTGATTTGAGAATGAGGTAGAGTTGAAAAGCTTAAGCCTTAGTGGCTAACCTCAACAACGTGGAGGTAGACAAGCCTTGGTGGCGAGTTGAACCACGGGATAAATACTTGTGTCACTTGTGCTTGCCTCTCTTTTCTTGTTGCATGTGTTCATGAGGTGTTTCCAGGGTTTGCTTCCGATCTACAAATTGGTGGTGGTGCTACATCGTCTTGTCAGTGGTCTGAGTTCCTTATACCTGCTGATAGCTTAGAAATTTACTCGATCTAAATTTCCATCTCTGGATTTTGAATTGTGGTCACTCTTGTCTGCAGGTGCAGCAGTGCCGCTTTATCTGTGCGGCAGAGCTGTAGTGCGGCAGTGTCGCTCAAGAAATTTGATTCGGGTTTGAGTTTTTGTTTTGACAGGCCTATTCCCTCCCCTCTCTAGGCCATTCAGAGATCCTACACAATGTCAGTCCAAACTGTCCATGACTTAGAATTATTTCTTGGGCTGAAAACAGCAGCTGATTCAAACTTGTGTCCACTATTTAAGCCACTTGGAAGCTGATTTGGCTCTTGGTCCAAAAATAAAGTTTGTATCACTCCACCTAAACTACAACTTTCATTTAAGGTCAAACTTCATATCTAGTATAGAAACTAAAGTTTCACTTTGGTCAAAGCAGCATCACAATAAAGTTTAAATAATCCTTTTTGGTCCATTGAAGCATTTTCTTGTCACTTGCTCAATATGAACCCTTAATATCTTTTGTTCAAGAACTTAAGAGTTGTTTGAGCAAGGTTGCAAGGTTTGGTTGACTTCACATTTTCTCATTCACTCAACACTGCAATTCGATCAAAGATATAACTTACTTGAGTCCAAACTCGCTGCTTAACTGGTGACTAACACCTGGGTGTTACATGACTGTCCTCGTTGCTACTTGAAAGCATCTAGGCCCCTAGTGGGTTTCGGTGATTAATGACAACATAAGATTATTGTGACTAACGTGTGTTTTGCAGAAACCAATTGAGTTCGGTCACGATAATGGCGATTGTTTGGGCAATCGGAGGTTCACTTGCCCCTACGATGGATTTTGGTTTCGGTTTTCAAAGGATGGACGATAAGGTTGGAGATAGGCTAGTTCTAAGTATCATTTGGTGTTGAAGAGACACTTAGAATAGTTTAGGACTTTGTTTTTCCTTTGGCTATACTATTAAGGGGAGTGTGAACTAGTAGCTTGACCTAGGTGAGTCTAATGTGTTAGGTGTGGTGCACACTTGTCAAACTTAGCACTAGGCAGCTTAAGGACAGCCCAAAGATCGAGTGGAACAAAAGTCGTTAAGATAGCGTCGCGATCCAAAGTTGAGACAGCCCTTGAAAGGGCATCGGACGCTGGCCCTGTACACATCGGACGCGTCCGATGAGTATAGGGAGTGCACAGTTGCCAGCCATGCAACATCAGACGCGCCGGTGGGGCTGCGTCGGACGCGACACTAGCACTGTTCACTTGAGCTTGCTCATCAGAGGCATCGGACGCTGACATCGGACGCGACTGTAGGTGCGTCCGATGACACTGTGATGTATGCTGTCAGACACAGTACACGTTACCGTTGGAGGTGGCATAGGACGCGTCCGTTGTGCGCGTTAGACGCATCTGATGCCCCTTTAATAGGTGAGTTTACCCCTTCGTGAGGACTTGTTTGGGGGAGTATAAATACAACTCCTACTCGTCCATTTGGGGTCTCTTGCCCATTTGATCAGCTAAGAACACCCTTTGGAGTGCAAGGAAGAGCAAGAGCCTAGTGAGGTGTTTGAGATTTGATAATCGCAAGATTAGAGGCCTCATTAGTGCATATGGAGTAGCAAGTGTGCATCCACCTTTCTCATTAGCCTTGTTTGGGTCAAGTGAGAGTTTGTGCTTATTACTCTTGGTGATCGGCATCACCTAGACGGCTTGGTGGCGATTGGGAGCATGGTGATCATCCGGCAGAGCTTGTGGATGACCTATCTCGTGTTGTGACCGGTAGTGAGCGATTCACCGGGCCGAAGTGGCGAAGAATCAGCTCACAGTGAGCACTTGATCCTTGGACGGATCAAGGGGGAGCGATACCCCGGTGAGGGTGCTCCAACAAGGACTAGGGGGGTGTGCCGACACCTCGATACCTCGAGAAAAAATCGGCTTGTTCCTTCCTCTCTTTACATTCCGCATTTACCTTGAGCAATTCAATTCTTGTCATTTTCTTCCTAGAATTGCCATGCTAGAGTAGAATTGAAACATAGGGTGCTAAACTTTTATGCATTAGAAGCTAGAACACACACACACTTATGCACTAGGGGTGAAATGGGCTAGTAATAGGTTTTAATTCTTGAAAGAAAATAAAGAATTAGCCCAATTCACCCCCCCTCTTGGGCATCTTGATCCTTTCAATTGGTATCGGAGCCTTGTGCTCATCGTTTTAGGCTTAACCGCCTAGAGCAAGATGTCCGGAGGTGATGGACCTCCTCCCATGTTCGAGGGAGACGACTTCCCATATTGGAAAATTCGTATGGAGTCATACCTTGAGGAGGTTGACATAAATTGCTATCGTGCCGCCATTCATGGTTTTCCAAAACCTAAGGATGCTACCTCACTCACTCCTCATGAAGAGGAAAACGAGAAATGGAATGCAAAGGCCAAAAACATCATCTTTAGAGGGAATTGCAAGGATGTGTTTAATCGCGTCCGGAACCACAAAGACGCCGATGCTCTATGGTCGGACATTTGTGCACTCCATGAGAGAACCAAGAGTGAGCGTGAGGAACGTTATCATCTTGTCATGCAAAAGCTTAATTCATTTGAGATGCGTCCTCATGAGAATGCTAATGAAATGTACTCACGCTTGAATGTTCTTGTAGAGGAGCTCAATGGACTTGGACTCACACAAATGGTGCCATCCGATGTTGTGAGAAAGATCTTGTGTGTCCTACCCATTGATAAGTATGGCCACATTGTCACCGTGCTTCACCAAGCAGATCTTTCCACCACTACACCAACTCAAATATTGGGGAAGATCAATGCTCATGAGATGTACATGCACATCACTCCACAAGAAGGCTCATCTTCCGACAAGAAGAAAGACTTGGCGTTCAAGGCTAGTCAAGAGAAGAAGGGCAAAGCCAAGGCTATTGAGGTTGATCTTGATAGCTCAAGTGGTGATGAGCATGATGATACAAACATTGCTCTCATGGTGAAGAAGACCACCGAGATGCTTAAGAAGCTACACAAGAGTGGTGTCAACTTTGACTCCAAGAAGAAGAAATTCTTCACAAGTAGCAAGAGAAAGCCTCTCTCCGAAATGCAATGCTACAATTGTGGTCATCTTAGTCATCTAGCTCATAATTGCCCTAACCCCAAGAAAGAGAACTACAAGAGCAAGCACAAGGGCAAGAAAGATGAATCAAGTAGTGAAGATGAGAAGAAGAAAGAAAAGTCATACAAAAAGAAGGATGGCAAGAAGAAGCAACATCACAAGAATAAGAGTGGCAAGGCTTATATTGTTGGTGATTGGCTCACGGATATTGAATCTTCAAATGGCTCTTCCGGTGAAGATAGTGATGATGAAAAAGAGATGGTGGCTGCTCTTATGATTGGGACTTCTCTACCTCCACCACCACCACTGCCATCATCCTCTACACACCTATGCCTCATGGCCAAGGGTGATCGGAAGGTACAAAGTGATGATGACTCTAGTGATAGTGATGGAGAATTTGAAACACCTTCTTATGACGAACTTGTTGCATTGCTTAATAACTATTCTAAAATCATAAGAAAGACTAGAGCCAAAAATGAAAAGTTAGAACTTGAAAATGAGTCTCTTCTTGCAAAATATGACATTGCCACAAAAGCTAGTGATGATCTTAGAGATAAAAACAAGCTTGTGTCATCCTCACTCAAGGAGCTCAAATCTTCTCTAAAAGAGCTTAAAAAACATGATAAACTTGAGGGGATACACAATGAGCTCACCACTAGAAAATGACTTGCTAAAAGAACAATACACAACCCTCAAAGTCAATCATGATGCTCTTGTTGTTGCTTATGATCTTTTATCCAATGAGCCACATGATGCTACTAACAATGTTGTTAAGATTGATATAGCCACATCATGTGATAATTTGATTGATAAGAGCATTGAGCAAGGTTCTAGTAGCAAAGGCAGGAAAGTGGTTATGGCCGACACATATGATGACTATGTCAAGATCAAGAATGAAAATGAAAATCTTAAGAAGGATCTTGAGAAGATATAAACCCAAAGGCCAATTGTCATAGAGACTCAAGACGGTGACTATGATATGGCTCTTGATCTCGAGATGCTTAGAGAAGAGAACAAGAGGCTTAAAATGGAAAGAGCCTATGAGAAGAGCCCATCAAGTGAAGCTCTCCAAGAAGAAAACAAGAAACTCAAGTTGGAGAAAGAGCATCTTACCACCAGCTTGAAGAAGTTCATGAGAGGCCAATATCTTCAAAGTGAGCTACTCATGAACACCGTCATGAAGATGCACAATACTGGTATTGGATTCTTGGAGAAGAAAGTTCAACAACACAAGCAAAAGCAACATCGACACCAGCCAAAGCCCAAGCCAAAGAGATGCTTTGAGTGTGGACAAGAAGGTCACTTTGCTCATGAGTGTGAAACGCCACCACCTCAACCCTTGCCCAAGCATGCTAGACCCTTTGCTTTCAATGCTCACTACATGCTTAGAAAAGATACAAGTGGCAAAATCAAGGTCATGTTCTTAAGACCACCAAACAAGAATAGGACTAAGCAAATTTGGGTTGCAAAGTCACTAGTTGAGAAATTCAAGGGCCCTCAACAAGACCGGTGGAAGTCATTGGGTTATTGATAATGGTTGCACACAACATATGACCGGTGATCCTCGTATGTTCACCTCACTTGATGAGAATGTGGATGATCAAGAGAAGATTACATTTGGTGACAATTCAAAAGGCAAAATTCAAGGGTTGGGCAAAGTAACAATATCAAATGATCACTCAATATCAAATGTGCTTCTTATTGCTTCATTGAATTTCAACTTGCTATCCGTTGGGCAATTGTGTGATCTTGGCTTTTAATGTCTATTCACCAAGAAGGAAGTGGTAGTGTCAAAGATGGATGATGCTCAAGTGATATTCCAAGGCTTTAGATACAACAATCTCTATCTAGTGGATTTCACCTCCGATGATGCCAACTTGAAGACATGTTTATTCACTAAGACATCACTTGGTTGGCTATGGCATAGAAGACCTGCACATATAGGGATGAGTACACTCAAGAAACTATTGAAGAATGAATTGGTTAGAGGGTTGAAGGATGTTAAATTTGAGAAGGACAAGCCTTGTAGTGCATGTCAAGCCAGCAAGCAAGTTGCCAACACCCATCCAACCAAAGCTTATGTGTCAACATCAAGAGAGCTAGAACTTCTATACATGGACTTGTTTGGTCCAACCACATATGCAAGCTTGGGAGGCAACGTCTATTGTTTAGTGATTGTTGATGATTACACAAGATACACTTGGGTGTTCTTTCTTCATAATAAATCCGAAGTTGCCGCTTCATTCAAGAAGTTTGCCAAGAGAGCATAAAATGAGTTTGATGTGAAGATCAAGAAGATAAGAAGTGACAATGGCAAAGAGTTTGACAACACAAACATTGAGGTTTATTGTGATGAAGTAGGGATCAAGCATGAAGTCTCATCAACTTACACTCCGCAACAAAATGGTGTAGTAAAGAGAAAGAACCGGACATTGATCACCCTTGCAAGAACAATGCTTGATGAGTACAACACAATGGAGAGGTTTTGGGCGGAGGCAATCAAAACCGCATGCTATGCATCCAACCGCCTATTTCCTCACCGGCTACTTGGGAAGACCCCCTATGAATTGCTCAATGACAAGAAGCCGGATATTTTATTCTTCCGGGTGTTTGGTTGCAAGTGCTACATCTACAAGAAGCGACAACACCTAAGAAAGTTTCAAAGACGTTGTGATATTGGCTTTCTTGTTGGTTACTCGTTGAAGTCCAAAGCATATCGAGTATTCAACCATGCCACCGGCTTGGTAGAAGAAACATATGATGTGGAGTTCGATGAATCTAACAGCTCCCAAGGAGCACATGAGAATCTTGATGATGTAGGTGATGAACCATTGAGGGAGGCCATGAAGAACATGCCGGTTGGAGCAATCAAGCTAAAAGAGGATGATGATGTACAAATCATTGACAAGCCCTCTTCATCAAATGTGCCACAAGATGCTGATAAAGATGGGAGAGAGCCAAATGAAGATACTCACATCTCCCATGAGCAAATGGTGAATCAAGCACAAGATGTTGATGCTCCACAACCTCCTCCCCAAGTGGTTGAAAGAAGAACAACTCCTCTACTTCAAGCACATCCACAAGATCTCATCATAGGGAGTCCAACAAGGGGTGTAATGACTCGCTTTCAAAAACTTGCTTCATTTATTGAACATCACTCCTTTGTCTCTTGTTTTGAGCCTACCACCATAGATGAAGCTCTCAAGGATCCGAATTGGCTGAATGCCATGCATGAAGAATTAAACAACTTCACCCGCAATCAAGTATGGACACTTGAAGAGCGACCTAAAAGTGCAAGAGTCATTGGAACCAAGTGGGTATTCCGCAACAAGAAAGATGATCAAGGCATTGTTGTGAGGAACAAGTCAAGACTAGTGGCAAAGGGGTTCTCTCAAGTTGAAGGCTTGGATTTTGGAGAGACCTTTGCACCGGTTGCAAGACTTGAAGCCATCCGTATCCTCCTTGCATATGCATCTCATCATGACATGAAATTATATCAAATGGATGTTAAAAGTGCATTTTTAAATGGCTTCATAAATGAACTAGTCTATGTTGATCAATCTCCTGGGTTTTAAGACCCTAGATATCCTAACCATGTTTATAGGTTGTCCAAGGCGCTATATGGGCTCAAGCAAGCCCCAAGAGCTTGGTATGAGCGCCTTCGGGATTTCCTTATTGAGAAGGGCTTCACCATTGGGAAGGTAGACACCACACTATTCACCAAGAAGGTTGATGGAGAGATCTTCATTTGTCAAGTCTATGTTGATGATATCATCTTCAGCTCAACAAATGAAGACTATTGCAAAGATTTTGGTGACTTGATGTCAAAGGAGTTCGAGATGTCTATGATTGGGGTGCTTACATTCTTCCTTGGTTTTCAAGTCAAGCAATTGAGAGAGGGGACTTTTATCTCTCAAGAAAAGTACACCAAGGACCTTCTCAAAAGGTTTAATATGGATGAATGCAAGCCCATCAAGACACCAATGCCTACCAATGGACATCTCGACCTAGATGAGGGAGGTAACTTGGTTGATCAAACTCTCTACCATTCTATGATTGGTAGCTTGTTATACTTGACCACATCTAGGCCCGACATCATGTTTAGTGTGTGTATGTGTGCTAGATTTCAAGCCGATCCTAAGGAGTCTCACTTAGTTGCCGCCAAAAGAATCGTTAGGTACCTAAAGCACACACCAAGCATTGGTCTTTGGTATCCCAAATGAGCTAACTTCCAACTCGTTGGGTATTCCGATTCGGATTACGCGGGTTGCAAAATTGATAGAAAAAGTACATCCGGAGGGTGCCATTTGCTTGGTAGATCACTAGTGTCTTGGACCTCCAAAAAGCAAAATAGTGTTGCCTTGTCACCGCCGAGGCGGAATACATCACCGTGGGTGCTTGTTGTGCACAAATCTTTTACATGAAACAAACCTTGCTAGACTATGGTGTAGTTCTAGAGAAGGTACCTTTGTTGTGTGACAATGAGAGCGCGGTAAAGCTTGCTAACAACCCGGTCCAACACTCTCACACCAAGCACATAGATATCCGTCATCACTTCCTTAGAGATCATGTTGCTAAAAAGGATATATCTTTGGATAGTGTTAGAACGGAAGATCAATTGGCGGATATCTTCACAAAACCTTTAGATGAGAGCCAGTTTTGTAAGTTGAGAAATGAGCTCAATGTTCTTGATCTAAGCAACTTCACTAAAAAATGAGCTTGTGTTGTCCCTTACATTGCATTTTAATATATGTCATGTTTAATTAACTTACCTTGCATGTAGGCTTGTCTAACACGGTTAAGATAATCACCCATAAAGCGTGTGAAGAAGCTTAACCCTGGATCAAACTTGACAAGCACCTAGATTCAAATTCTGTATTGCATTGCATATGCATGTGTGTTGTTTTGTCGTTTCTCTTCGGTTAAGTTTGAGCATCCGCTGAGTTCGTCCATCAATAGGGAGAGCTTTTGACGCTCCTAATGGTTCATAAACCCTATGTGATGGCCTCATGATGTCTCCTCGCCGTTTTATCGTCTATTTTCATAAAATTATATCTAGCCTAAGGCAAAATATTTTTAAATTTTGAGGGTTTGAGAGAGGTCACTCATACTAGGTTCCAACTGGTGTTTATTTGCTTCTTATTTGAGCTGGAACTTGGTTGGGAGAAAGAGCCGTGTAGAAAACATCCTTTTCAGGGCAAAATGTAGGATCGGACACTGCATCGGACGCTCTCAGCGTCGCGTCCGATGGTCCACTGTGCACAGGCGGTGCTGAACAGTGCGACCGTCGCGTCCGATGGTGTGGTACCATCGCGTCCGATGTGGCATCGGAGTCCCAGTGTGTCCGATGTAGGCCCATCTGACGCGTTCGATGTGGCTGTGGCCAGTCTGGGAGCTCTCTGGTGTGTCATCGGACGTGACCCGAGGAAGCATCTGACGCGTCCGATGCTCACGTAAACGGCGCAATAGATTTCTTCACCGATAGACGGGGCCCGCACCTTCTGCTCATCTTGAATCCGCGCCGGCCGAGCTTCCTAACCCTAGCGCCAGCGCCGTACCACCGCACTGCCGCGCCGTTCCGCCGTGCCGCCGTTCCGCTGTGCCGCGCCGTACCGCCGCACCGTCGTTCCGCCGTGCCACCGCTTCGCCGCACCTTTGTTCCGCCGCGCGCCGTACCGTCGCGCCGTCGTTTCGCTATGCCGCCGCTCCGCTGCACTGCTGTTCCACCGCGCCGCCGTTCCACCGTGCCGCGCCGTACCGTAGCGCCGCCGTTGCCCCAAGCCCGCACCGCACCGCCGCTGTACCGCCGCGCCGCCACCAGCCTGAGCCATGCCGCCGTTCCGCCGCATCCTGTTCCGCACCGCTGCCGCACCACAGCACCGCCGCGCCCGCTCTGAGGACCGCCTGCGCTGGTCCGCCGCACGATCTGGTGCCGTATCCAGCATCGCCGCCGCTGCCGCCCACACTGGTTTCTTGTTCCTCAGGGCTTCGTCGATCGGTTGAGGTAGCCAGCCGTTCCTCTCTTGTCTTTTCCTTGCTTGCTGCCTGTTTAGGTCCTTTCTTCTCTCTAGAATAAGCTTATAAGTATCCCATCTCTTTCTATTCTCGTGCAGCGAGTTGGGCATCTGTGTTGGCTTGGTCCTTTTTGGCGGTGACAGAAAACCCGGGGCCAAGCCCGCGGGTATGGATTGAGGCCAAGCCTCCCGAGTGTCAGCTTTGGGCTGTGATTCTCAGTGACAGGGGAAGTTCTGATTATGCAGTGACAGTTGATCTTCTTGTCAGTGGGGTTCTTGGCAGTGTTTCTCTGCAGTTGCGCTTTCGTTGACTGATTGATCAGCGGCAGGTTGTCTCTTTCAGCGGCAGAGATGGTTCGGTGCAAGAACGTCGGTGGGGCTCCTTCCGCGGACCCTCCGCCACCCCCGTCGCTGTCTCATGACACCGGCAAGGGCAAGTCCAAGGTGATGGCAGTGAAGAAGAATAAGCTGACCCGTGACGAGAGAGACAGAGCGAAGGCAGAGGCAGTTGCAGCAGCAGCCGACCGAGCCGAGAGAGGTGGCAGCACGGGTGCTCTCTGAATTGCCACCATGAGTCCCGAGCAGCGCGCAGCAGTCGAGAGGGTCGAGAGACAGGTCGGCGGTTAGCCTGGCACCATGATGATTGCCGGCCATCGGATTTCTGTGCAGTCTGAGGTTGAGGCGCCAGAGCAGGATGAGCGAGCAGAGCAGCCTGAGCAGCCCGAGGAGGCAGAGCCAGCAGAGCAGGTAGACCAGCTAGAGGAGCAGCCACGTCGTCGGTCCTCTCGCCGTCGGACCGAGGTGCCACCTAGGCCCGAGGGACCGAGGCGAGGAGCTCGACCACTGCCCAGACCGTGCGCTCCACCGCCGGTTGAGCACCTGGACTTGAGGAACGCCAGCTACAGGCGTATTCAGGAGCTTCATCTTGTGCCAGTTCACCAGTGGTTTCCCAGGGTTCGTGACGAGAGAGCAACTCTCGACTTCTACTCTGTGCTTCACGAGGACTTCTACATAGCCTACGTGAACAATGGTGTCGCTTTCAGGGCCCACAGACTGTGTTCACTCGAGGCTGAAGTCACAACTGGAGGAGAGCAGGTCCACCCCCACCTCACCTACCTTCCAGGGCTCGCAGACCTTCTGGGGCGGTCTGGCTCATACGTGGTACACTGGGTTCGTCAGTTCTACGCCTCACTTTGGGTTGACCCGGACCACGAGTTCATTCACTTTGCGTTCATGGGCAGTCACTACTTACTTTACTGTTAGAGATCCGAGAGCTCTTTGGGTTGCCACAGTCTGCTACTCGGATTCTCACTCTGTGCTACGGCAGGACCGAGCCCCCGAGACGCCCTCACGGCGGACAGGACCCCTCTACGGACTTTGTTCGCCCTTGCTTCATAGCACTGTTCGGAGAGGGCTCGAGCCATACACCGAAGGACCTTACTCTTACGGCCCGTCTCCTGAACAAGGTAATGAGGAGGACGCTGCTACCGCGTATTGGCTTCAGAGAGGGGATCACTTGGATCTAGCTTTGGCTACTCGCTCACCTTGTCAGGCAGGAGCAGTTCGACGTCTGGGACGTCATTCTTTCAGAGATGGAGGATACGATTGCCGAGGGCATCAGAGGACACCGTCAGCTCCCATACGCTCACTGGATCTCCTATCTTCATATTGACCGTACCAACACCATGAACAGTAGCATGCGTACCGTTTTCCATCAACAAGGAGGAACCTCGCCTAAAAATAAAGAAATGTTAGCACACATGAATATTAGCACCCGTGTCAACCCACCATTTGGGCGAGAGACAAACTGAAAGGACTATAGGTAAATAATTAACATATCCCGATCCTCCAGCTTCGCTAATGATCATGTTAGCTGTTTTCTTTTGCTTGTCCTTGCGGTCTGGGTACTCCTTAGCCCAATGGTCAGAACTACCGCCCACCAAGCAGGCACCCTTTTCTTTGCTCTTCTTAAAAGTTGTAGCTTCAGGCTTGACGACATTCTTGTTTTTCTTTTTCTTGTGAGCAGCATGAGAGTTCTTCTGCACCAAGTTGGCGCTATAACCTCCCTCATCATACCACCTCTTTCTGGCCACGAGTGTCCTTTGCCCTTGCCTTCTCTTCAACACCAAGAGTAGTGAAAGGATCAAGATGCCCAAGAGGGGCGGTGAATTGGGCTAATTCTTAATTTTCTTTCAAAAATTAAAACCTATTACTAGCCCATTTCATCCCTAGTGCATAAGTGTGTGTTCTAGCTTCTAACACACAAAAGTTTAGCACCTTATGTTCCAATCCTACTCTAGCATGGTAATTCTAGGAAGAAAATGACAAGAATTGAATTGCTCAAGGTAAATGCGGAATGTAAAGAGAGGAAGGAACAAGCCAATTTTTTCCCGAGGTATCGAGGTGTCGGCACACCCCCCCTAGTCCTTGTTGGAGCACCCTCACCGGGGTATCACTCCCCCTTGATCCACGCAAGGATCAAGTGCTCACTATGAGCTGATTCTTCGCCACTTCGGCCCGGTGAATAGCTCACTACCGGTCACAACACGAGATGGGTCATCCACAAGCTCCATCAGATGATCACCATGCTCCCCGATCGCCACCAAGCCGTCTAGGTGATGCCGATCACCAAAAGTAACAAGCACAAACTCTCACTTGACCCAAACAAGGCTAATGAGAAAGGTGGATGCACACTTGCTACTCCCTATGCACTAATGAGGCCTCTAATCTTGCGATTATCAAATCTGAAACACCTCACTAGGCTCTTGCTCTCCCTTGTACTCCAAAGGGTGTTCTCAGCTGATCAAATGGGCAAGAGACCCCAAATGGACGAGTATGAGTTGTATTTATACTCCCCCAAACAAGTCCTCACGAAGGGGTAAAACTCAGCTATTAAAGGGGCATCGGACGCGTCTGACGCGCACAACGGATGCGTCCTATGCCACCTCCAACGGTAACGTGTACTGTGTCTGACAGCATACGTCACAGTGTCATCGGACGCACCATACGTCCGATGGCACCCCATCGGGCGCGTCCGATGGCCGTTGGCCCTCTCTGGAACCTCTCTATATGGACATCGGACGCACCTACAGTCACGTCTGATGTCAGCGTCCGATGCCTCTGATGAGCAGGCTCAAGTGAACAGTGCTAGCGTCGTGTCTGACGCAGCCCCACCGGTGCGTCCGATGTTGCATGGCTGGCAACTGTGCACTCCCTGTACTCATCGGACGCGTCCGATATGTACAGGGCCAGCGTCCGATGCCCTTTCAAGGGCTCTCTCAACTCTGGATCGCGACGCTATCTTAACGACTTTTGTTCCACTCGATCTTTGGGCTGTCCCTGAGCTGCCTAGTACTAAGTTTGACAAGTGTGCACCACACATAACACATTAGACTCACTTAGGTCAAGCTACTAGTTCACACTCCCCTTAATAGTATGGCCAAATGAAAAACAATGTGCTAAACTATTCTAAGCGTCTCTTCAACACCAAATGACACTTAGAACTAGCCTATCTCCAACCTTGTCGTCCATCCTTTGAAAACCGAAAACGAAATCCATCGTAGGGGCAAGTGAACCTCTGATTGTCCAAACAATTGCCATTATCGTGACCTAACTCAATTGGTTTCTGCAAAACACACGTTAGTCACAATAATCTTATGTTGTCATTAATCACCGAAACCCACTAGGGGCTTAGATGCTTTTAATCTCCCCCTTTTTGGTGATTGATGACAACACGTGAACGAGTATAGAGAGTGAAGAGTTTTTGGTTTTTCAACCTCATGGTTTGCATGAACTTGTAAA